>CM060836.1:13662500-13782500 GCA_030762175.1 Metallyticus violacea
TGCTTTTATTGTTATGTTTTTTTAGTTGTACAACATTTTCAATATGCCCAGAGTGTTTGTATCGCCCAAACAACATCAATGCTGATATTGATGCAGACTGCACCCTGAATATATGCTGTGTATCATGTGTTACGCTGCTCACTGGATGGAGAAATGATTCATATCACATGTTATTTGCAGTTCCTATGAATTGGAGAGAACTGATTGCTATTTCTGCTTAACGAACATAAAAGGTATCAGATCCAAAACAACATATGCAGTTAATTATCTCAATTTGATATCTGCAATGAGACCTGTGCCAAATAGTGAACCGTATTCTGTACTAAAGTGTCCAGATTTCGTAATCTTAGGTGACAACTCCGACTGCAACACAACTCATATTGAAAACCAAAGAAACGAGAGAAATGATGCCTACATTTGAAGCAATTTGTTCATTAGTAAAAACATATCTTAATTATCTTAAACGGGATTGAAATTTACCTAAACAGTTGGATGAAGTTTTAAGTTACAGGTTCAAAGTTTGGAATTTACTCCAAAGCAGCGCGAAAATCCATTAAAAATGTCTGTTGTGGTTTTCTTGGCAGTAATTAAGAAGAAGAAAGCTATAGTGAAATAATGAGTGATCTTGTGAACTCCTACAAACAGCTATGGGATGCAACATGTCTTTAAACATTCACTTCTTAGACTCCCACTTTAAACTTCTTCCTAGAGAATCTTGCGACTGTTTCTAGTGAGCATGGTAAGCGTTTTTTTCAGAAGATTTCCACTATGAAGAAGAGGAACCAAGGCAACTGGAGTCCTCGATACTGGCCAACAACTGCTGGACCATGAAGAAAGGTCAAAATTATCATATTCAACGTTTTAGGAACGCCAAAATTTAGTGTTTCGTTATTAATAACTCTTTTGAAATTTTAAGCGTGTGCCACAGAAAAGCCCTGTCTGATGGGGAAAATCTGAAAGAGTGTTTGAACTCAGCATGGAAAAGACGCACACGAGGGTAGGTTCATAAGTTTCAGGCCTCGCCGATAGGCGTTATCGCCTTCGCAAAACCCTTATCTGGTGTCATACCTTATCTTTTAAATAAATAGTTACAGTTGTAACATTCGCTCCGCTGTGTTCAGTTGTTCAAATATAGTTGCCTAAAGAAGGCTATGTGTAGAAGGTTGTGACATGTTCAAAGTGGATTATCGAGATGTTATTAAGTTCTTCACAAAAAAAGAACTTACTCCAAATGAAATTAAACAGCGATTGGACGATGTATATGAGGAAGTGGGCCCCTCATATTCTACCGTAAAAGAATGGGCCAAACTTTTTCGAATGGATCGAGAAGACGAAGAGCTTGCAGGTCGGCCCTTGGAGGTGCTCACTCCTGGAAACATCGCTCTTGTGAAAGTAGAAATTATGGAAGACCGGCTGCTCAAAGTTACAAAAATAACAACAATGTTGGGCCTTTCTAAAACAACAGTTCTTTGATGTATTAATGAACATTTAAACACGAATAATGTTAGTGGAAGATGGAAGCCTAGACTTCTTTCCTCAGTTCAAAAGCAGCAACGAGTCATCTGTTGTCAGACATTTTTGGAGCTCTTCCGTGGCAACGAAAGAAACGTTCTACAAACCATTGATACGGGAGATAAAACTATGGTCCTCTACTATGATCGCTTGTCCAAAAGAAAATCAATGGAGGGGCGTAAACCTGGCGAAGCACCGTCTTTAAAGGCCAACCAAGGTCACTGAATCAACCAAGAAGATCATGGCTACAATCCTTTCGGACTGTGAAGGAATACTCCTCATTGAATTCAAGGAGAGGAACACCACAGTAAATGGGGAGTTCTATGCTGGCCTACTGCACAGACTACGTGCTTCCATCAAAGAGAAAAGGCGAGGAAAGCTGAGTGTAGTATGCATGTTCTTTACGACAACGCGCCTGTGCACACAACTCTTGTTGCAAAGGAAGCTGTGAAGAAATGTGGCTTCAAGGAGATCGACCATCTACCCTACAGCCCAGATTTAGCCCCAGTGATTATTTCCTTTTCTCAAAACTCAAGAAGGACCTTCGAAGAAGTACATTTAAATATGACGAAGAAGTGGATGCTGTTTATGTCCATTTTCAGGCAAGACTTCTGACTATTTGGGGGGGGGGGGTCGAAATGTTAGTTCAAAAATGTGAGAAGTTTATTGCAATAAAGGGTAACTATTTTGAAAAATGAAATATAGTTTTTGTCTATATCATATCTAGAAAATGGTTAGGCCGGAAACTTATGGACCTAAACCCCTAAGTTCCGTTTATTGTGTTCTTGAGACCAGTGTTATTTTATTTTCTTAATAAATTATCTGCTCTTTCCTTGACTGGCTCATCAGAAGACTTGGGCTAGCTATGGATAAATTCGTTAAACTACCATAAAGAATATAAATATATTTAGCATTTAATATAAAGCGGCTGTCTCTTACTTTAACATGCATTGTGTCTGGCCTTGAAAATTCACCTAATGCTTACCTTAGAGTTACCTATATAGAATAGTTTACTTTATTAGTCTCATTATACCATAACTCTATTAAATCTATTGTAGCTAATACATTCTCTAGCCACTATATCAACTCTAGCACTAAAACATTTTCGTATTTCTAAACACCTGCATATAGTAACTCCCTGCTCATGAGCTTTGGCCTATCGAGAATGCAGATGCTTCAGCAATAGAAACGATCACCATATGGAAAGATCTTGAATGCATTTGTTTGCATTTATTATTCCATGGATAAAAACGAAATATTTTTTCCTCCCTGCATTTGCCATTGTTCCTCCCCTGATCATAATGATACACCATTTTACAAACAATCAAACAAAAAGTTAATCACTAAAGCCCAAGTGTCAATCGGAGATCTTCGGAGGAAGCTCGCAAACTCGTACGCATGAAGCGACTGCACACTGTAGTGAGCGCTGTGCCTGTGAACATAACGATCACAATCACAAGCATCTGGAAAGAGAACATAAGGATAGATGAGCGCTGACGGGGTGCTTTAGAAGGCATTGCTCTTCTGCGTAAGTTCCTGGGTTCAAATCCAACAAATTTTGTTTTGTTTTTTATAATTGATTTTAAAAGTGTGTATGTAGAACATCATGTCATATGTTTTAAGTACAATTTGCGTTTTATGACATTACTCATGCACACACAGAAATGTAATCATAAATTAAACTTTTCTTTACTAATAACTAAATAAATACATGAACGGAAACATTTATCTCCTAAAGTAAAAACACATGGAAATAAACACAAATTAATATCGGGGTGTATGAACTCTCAACACGTATAACTGCCAGCAATCTTCAGGGAATGGGATGATGTCAAATTTCTACAGTAGTATGGACGAGAGGCTACAACATCTCAGACTGCCCATAGGCCTTTTGTCGTCCTTCGTGCATGTGCAGCGTATTGCATTTAGAACGAATGCTGAAGGAAATGTTATAATGTTCATTGTAATATATATCTATACAATATGTTAAGGTTAAAGCTTTCTGTGTATGGGAAACGAAACTAATTTGTCATAATATGTTACAAAGATTTATTTAAAGTGTTTCATGCGTGAGACGAATATGCGCTCTTAACCACATCACTGTACACTCTGCCACAGAGTTAACAGAAAATACACACACACACACACACACACACACACACACTAGTCAGCATCTTTAGTGCATGCCTTATAACACAACTGCTGCAGTGGTTATACAGCTTTGCTGGATATCTTGTGAACCGCGCGCTATAACGAGTAGAATTTTGCTTATTAGAGGCGACTTTTTTTTTTTTTTTTTTTTTGGTCAAAGACTGTGCCTCTTTTGAGTTTGTGAAGAAATTTGCGTTCTAGAGATGACTTTTTGTGCCAAAGAACGTGCCTTTTTGAGTTTGTGAACTTTCTATAATTCCTCAGACTTTTGCGTTATCGAGATTTTTTTTTATATATTTTTTATTTGGTTGATTTTTGGACGCTCTTTAACATCTCAGGTCATCAGCGCCCCATTCAATTCAGGGCGTGAAACGGCCGACAAATTTTGCTCAGAGGCCTCTTCTTTCAGACTTGAGGTTCTTTATCGTGCTGTAAATGTACGACACGGGACCCATGGCTTTACTTCCCTTCCGAAAAAAGCCGTGTGCTATCGAGTTGACTCCACATGCGTTTTCTCATGAAATATGATTAATATATGAAAAGATCATATATCCATAGTTCCTGTTACCCAAAGATATGCTCCCGCACATCCAATAGGACGTGCCCGATTACCACGGCGAAGGGTATGAAGTACTCATTTGTGCAATCTTTTCTAACAGTTTGGGCTGAAACAGTCAAATTAAAACGTTCTGCTGGACATTTCTTAAAAAGCAAGAACGACTTCTAGGTTTAGAAATCTGTCTTGGGCAGCAGTTGTAAACCTTGATTTACCTGAGTGTTGTTCATGGACCGCAAAATTTTTTATCTACTCTCCACATCCTCTTCCGAAATTACGAGCCCAAGCGCCTTCAGCTTGTGTTCTGCGATTTCAAATTATTCCTCTTTTTACAAACATTTCTCTCGATTTAATTTATGTTATTGAGTAACAACTTAATTTATTATGAACTTTTCTTACGGTGTCTCTAAATACTCTAGCAGAGAGTATTTACAAGAGTTTTAGAAGTTGCAATGTTTTACTCGTTAACAAATAACAATTTAAATAGAAGAAACGATAATAAAATACTGATGTAGTAGAACTGGGCCACAAGTAGTAGAAGATATTGAGGCAGATAGGATTAATGGGACTTCCTCTAGAAATTACGCCTTTCAATACTCCATTAATTCCTCATCTTAATTCAACTGACCTTTTAGCTTCGTCTCCTCTCAGCAATAAAAATTTCAGTAATGGAAAAAGCTTTGACGTTTCCGAGAATATAGATCAGTTTAGGAGGATTCGCTTTCACGGTAGCTCAGATAAAAGTGCTTGTGGCACATTAAGTCGAAGATCCACGGTTAAAATCCCACTTTTGACCGCGAATTTTTTCTATCTAACCAAGATTCCTGAGAGCCTATTACATGACCCAGAACGAGATAGAGTATTATTTAAGTAACTAGTGTATAATTTAATAATTTTTGATAAAACAAACACAACCAAAACACTTAAACACAAAAAGTAATCTCCCCTTAATCTCAAGTAATAGGTTAAAAGTAAAATCCGGGTTAAACCAGCACTCCTAAATGTTCTCCGCGAATGAATGTTTATCGCATGAACGAAAGTGAAGATTATAACGTGTTGTATACAACGTTTTGTGCAATTTAAGCATTGAAATGTTTTTAAAAAATATAAAACATTTGCTAAATGTGATGCTATGACATAGGAGATATGAGTATTATATTGCATGGTTTCTTAGTACTCGTTTCTATGACGATGTTATTTTGTTTTTGTTTTTAAGAATTCAAATGGAAATGAATGCTGATAGTGCAATGTTTGATATTGAGAATATGGATATCATTTCAGAAGAAATTATAAAGGAAACTGTGGATGTGTTAATTCCTCAAAAATCGAAAAGTGCATATGAAAAGGATTTTTTTTATTTGTTTATTTAAGGACGCTCTTTAACATCTTTGGTCATCAGCGTCCCATTCAATTCAGGGTGTGAAACGGCCGACAAATTTTGCTCAGAGGCCTCTCTTTCAGGCTTGAGGTTCTTTTTCATGCCGCAAATGTATGACCCACGACTTTACTTCCCTTCCGAAGGAAGCCATACTTAGAACTTTTACGCCCGAAAAAATCCATCGGTCCTGGCCGGGTTCGAAACCGCGATCTTGGGTTTAGTAGGCAAGTATGGTAACCACTACACCACCAGGACCGACATATGAAAAAGAATGTGATAAGTTCTGTACATGGAGAAAAGAGAAACATTTTAGTTCAAATAAGGCTAAAATCTTGTTGGCATATATTTTAAAGCGGCGAATATATAATATAATGTTTATTGATTATAAATGTATTGAGTAATTTATTTTCGTTCTTGGATTTGTTTATTTTTTTCCGTTGAAGATTTGTATGCCTTCGACGCCCTGGTGGAAAAAAGAAAAAAAAAAAAAAAAAAAAAAAGAAAAAAAGAAGAAAAAAGAAAAAAAGAAAAAAAGAAAACAAACTGAGTTTCATCTTGTGATAAGATTTTGATTTTTGAAGAAGTGGTGTGTGGGATAAAAGGCGAAAAAATAAAATGTGTTATCTAATTCCGACATTGATCCATTTATGATAGAAGCACCTAGTGATAGGTATTTACTAATGAAGGTGGGTTTGTCTTTTGGAATTTTTGGGGCTTGTAGCTGCCATGAATAGCACGATTTGTGCTAATGATATTGAGGTTGAAGGCCGTATTTTGGTGGTTCATATTCGAGAAACGAAAAAGTGTAGCATTTAATATTTATCAAGCAAAGTAACTTGTCATGGAAGTAAAATAAATGTAGTAAGTTTAAGGAAGTTTTTTGTTAGTATAACAGAGGTGGTTCAAGAACCAAGTTTTGAAATTAAAGACATTTTAATGTAATTAATTAATTATTTGCTTATTGAATGTTTTGAAGATAATGGAAGTTAATTTATGATGATTAATAACTTACATTGTTGTTGTAATTAATAAAATAAGTCTGGTGTTTGAATGTTGGTATGCTTGTTAAGGCGACGATTTTAGCTTTTTCTTACAGGTACGTTGTTTGAAACTGTGTTGTGAAGGCGGTGATGACTTCGTGGAATTCGTTGCTAGGTGACCAGTGTCAGAATTAGACTGATTGTGCAGGATTTATACCGTCATAAGAAGCGTGTTTAATGCTAGGATTGCATAAAGATGTATTTTCCTGAAGTCGGAACAGATCATAAAGTGTAATCCGAGATAGATAATCATTCATAATGAACTGCAAAGTGGAAATTTTTAGTCACTCCTCTAACTCAAGGAGCATCTCGGTGGCCAGCGGTTTGAAAGAAACCATGAAATAAACAGGTTGTACGCAAACAGGTGAGGCAAAGTATCGAAAATCTTTTATCACAGTACAGAACATGTTTGAACAAAGAATACGACAAAGGGAAATGTAAAATAGGAGTTTTAGAGTGAAAATAAAAAATGTAAAAATTAGCATTTATATTTAACAGATGTCGATATTATAAAATAAGTGAAATATAGTACTTCGCCTTTAATGAATTAAAATTCGGCACTAATATTTGCACTAAGCATTCATTTAAAATCTATTTGAAGCAGCTTTTAGACATGTCCGAGTAATAAAAGGAATTGTTTGGATAGATAAGAACAGCAACGGAAGAAAATGGAGGTACGTGAGCAAAGTTTGAGTTGTGACACTAAGGGCGGACCTGCGCTGAAAGGGTTTAGTCGACTTTTTGCTAGCATTGTGTAACTTATAAATTTGTTGGAAGTAGCTGAACTGAGAGGAAAGTGCAGGAAGAGATAGGAACTGAGGAGAACGAGAGAGACAAAGAGGGCAGACTCAGACGAGGCCAAGTAAGAATAAAAGATGAATTATAAGAACTGGCCGAATGAAAGTTTAATGGATCCATAAAAGGAATCATAAAAGCGATTATTGGAATATAAATGCCTCCATAGACCTTTCTTTATGACTCTGCCTTTATGTACGACCTGCAGTAAGTATCAATTTAGCTAATCAAGTCGTTTTAGCCAGCAGCTCAAGCCTATAGATTTCCGTAAAGTGCGTATCACGTAACTTAGCAACTTTCCTTTGCATGGTGAGAGTCTAGTAACTTTTATTGAAACCGATATACACCAATCATTGACAAGTACGTGGTTTTAGCCTATAACAGAAGTGCAACTTCCGTTCCGTTTACAGCAAAATGGAGGTGATACGCGACGAACAATACGCTGCTCCGAAATTGTAATTTCGTCTCAAATCAGGTCTATTCACTGTTACAGCAGGACTAAGGAAAATTTATTCTTCTTTATATTACAGCTCGAAGATGGTGCAAATTGTTTTTAGAGGAGAGACCATTAATTTCAAAGGAAAGTGGACTCTGTGCTGCAGTTTGTGTCATTCTGAGAGGGAATATTCAGAATACTTTCAGAAATTTTGACAAATTCATTGGATGCTACCACAGTTGATAACAACTGAAACATTGCACATGAGATGCGTTTGCGCACGGTAGGTTCCAAAACATTCCCGAATAAAAGAATGTTCGCAGTTGATCATGAGTACAGACATGTTTTCAAATGCTGCTGATGAAGCTTGGCTACAGCAGTTCGATCCTGAAAGTAAATAGCAAAGCTCTGTGTGGTTAGCAACACCAAAACATCACAGGTGGTTGCCGCTACTGGGAAAGTAATGGTCATCTTGTTTAGATACTCAAATTTTTCTTTTCCAGTATGACATACCTGCACACACAGCTGTATCTGGGCAGTACTACAGAGATGTCCTGAAATCTCTGCATATCAAATGCAAAAGGTCACATTTTCATGCCACCAGCTGGAATGCACGGCCGTACATCGCAATTGTTATTGAATATCTCACAAAAATCACTGTAAAGTGTTTCCTTCATCCTTCTTATGGTCCAGATTTAATCTCTCGTACCTTTTTTCGTTTTATCGAAATCGAAGTAAAATCTTCATAGGTGATAATTTTTCATCAATCGGACGCAGTGATGAAGGCTGGGGAGGAGATCCTGAAACTCTGTTCAGCATGTCTTTGAAGACTGGCAGTAACACTGGGACAGGTGTATTGCATCTAGCGGGGACAGACAAGTAATCAAAATTATGAGGTTATGTCGCCAAAATAAATTATAGTCATTCTTTATTGTCGTTATTATGATATTTTACATTAATAAACTCTAGTATGAATAAAAGATTCTTCTTCTTCTCTGTTGAAACTCCTTTCTTAGTACTTGTGGTTTTTACTTGTCCATATTGGAAATATTCTGAAGTTTTACACGTTTTCTGATTACATGGAAAACCCTAATCCTCAGTATCTCTTAAGAGACTTCTTTGCTCTATGGGACACTGCCTTTGAACTTATATCAAATGTAATCGACGAGCGTTTGTTTAACCGCAAGGAGTCCCAGGCCTGCGCCCTCGCCTGGCACGACCTGCCCTCACCTGCCCTACCTGCCCTGGGCTGCCCTGCCTTCACCTTCCTCCCTGGCATGCCCACCCCTTACAGTAGGACCATTTTATGGCATTTATACTGTTTTCCACGGATAAAGCATATTTAATGAAAGTACCAACTGCTGTTTTACATTGTTAATTGTTTTTCTATAGCTTTTTTAATTTCTGTGATAGATTAATTATTGATTTTATGGTTATATTCATATCAATTTTATTTACTTCTGTGTTATTTAGCTTATAACCATAACCTTTGTTTATTCTAGGTAGACATAAACTGAATTTTTATTATACAGAGTGGGGCGTTTATAGTGTCGCGGCCATTTTCCTCCGAAACGAAGGGAAAATCAAAAAACGCTTCAGAAAAAATTTGAAGTGCTCTTAGGGGGACATAAGATAGCAATCTTAATTCGTCATTTCAAGCTCAAATTTATTTTTTCAAATGGAATGGAAAGAGCATTCAATTTTCAGCATAAAAGTTCTAGCACATTTATCAGCTAGGGGGGATAGGTGATGTGATATTCACATGGCTCCACAATAAAAGTGAGGTCAGGTCAGGCGAACAAGCGGAACACAAAACAGGACCTGCTCTTCCTTTCCACATTTAAGGGAATGTCTGTTTAAGGTGTTCACAAGCTCCACGTGAAAATGAGTTCTGGCCTCATCGTGTTGAATTCATATGTCTCGGCGAATAAGTGTTGCAAAAAAAAATTTAAAACTCAAGCAGTCGCGACTCGTTAATTTAAATTTGGGAAGTGTGAAAAAATTCTGGTGTTTACAGGAGGTTGTCAGGGGTTCATTTTTAAATTGGTTACATTATTACAGCTGTAGTTTTATCATTAATAGTTTTATGTTTATTGTATTGTTAATATCTATTTATATCACTTACAGAAAGCATTATCTTGCCGATACACACAGAGTACAAAAACTAAAAAGTATCCACTGTGCACAACACAATGCCCTTTGCTAACAGAATTACACATGCTAACGGTTTTCCATTTGGTATTGTGTAGTGGCACACTCTGGCGGAAATATCGCAAATCTTAACGAGGAATGGCAAAAGTGCCAAAAGCAGAATGTAACTAGAGCTCTTGAGCCTTTGCTACAACATGGAGAAGCCAATATTCCACCAGGCCACGCCTCCCAGCTGTTTTACAAAGGAAGCATAGGGGATCTCAAGCTACTGTCTGTCTGGATAACATCTCAGATACACTTATTTAGTTATAAAAGTAGTAATTATTTAGATTTTAATTAAAACCTTTAACATATTTTTTTTTAACTTTCAATAGAAAATTTTAGGGATAGCTCCGCCTTAAAGCCTTCAGTTACAAGCCGCGACTGAACTCAAGCTATTTTCATAGTATTAATGCAGGTTCTTTCCCAACCCATTATGTCACTGTACTATTATACCTCTTACAACCTAAGAAAACGCCTTTGGTTTATAGCTTGCGACTGAGGTGTTTCCTGACCGAAGTTTTCTATCTCAAACAAATACATTTGCCCTTTTCCAATCTCTGAAAGTTTGTGTCATCATTAAGGTAACGCCCAGTATAATAATGATCTTCTGTTGTGGTTCCTATTTGCAAATACTCGACCACAATAACGCCTTGTTTGTCCCCCCCCCCAAAAGACAGCATGATTTTGCTCAGTTACAGAGTTGCTTAGAGCTAGAGATGTGGCTCATCCATAATAACAGTTCTGTCAAGAAGTGTATGAAATGTGGTTTACAACCGCTTTTGAGTAGATGTCAACATACGCAGCATCTGTCTAGCAGTTAGCGTGTCATCTGTGTTCTTCATTAAATATTAGATTCACGGAAAAAAGTGCGTCACATTTTTTTAATTTTTAATTTTAAACCTTTTTTTGAGTGGAGTTATGTTATTAACATTGGTAAATGTGACTAATTATTTTCTTGCTTTCATTTGCTAGAGTTTCAATGCCTGTTCCCATGTTATCTTCATGTTATAAGCTAACAATGCGTTTTATCCCACTGGAGGGTGTTACTGCGCTGAGCAAGAGAGAAAACATTGAAGGACTTGTTGCATTCCTTTTGAAACCTGCCGCTCTTCAGTTTGGAACGACCAGTAATGGTTAGTTTCTCATTTTATCACTAAGTTCAGTTAGGTTCATGCCTTCGAGTATAGAAGATGTTGCCAGGGCTGTCAACCTGATTGATAATGGACGCGACCTCCGTTACAGGCGAGCCTTATACCACGGTGCAAGAGGCTGTAAAATGTTCCGAGAAACGCAATTATTACAGAAGACTTGGATCTGGCAGAAAAAGGAAGACTACGTCCAGAGATGATCGCTTTCTCGTCTGCCAGGTTCCAAGAAACCGCCATAAAACAGCGTTTAAAGCTCGGAATTTATTATAACATGTGCGAGGGGTTTATGTGAGGGAGAGGACAAGATCTTAAATCACCGTGTCCTAGTACGTCACCAGTTCTGGCCAGAGTACAAAGTCGTCCGTCTGCAGTTCGTTGTCACCACACCCAATGGACTGTACAGCAGTGGAGCTCTGTTTTGTTCAGAGATGAAACCAGGTACTTCCTGAAATCTCCAGGTGGTATAGAAAGAGTCTGGAGATGACCTGGAGAGCGGTTCGCAGAGTGCACATTCTCCAAAAGGACACCATTGGCAGAGATTCCGAGATAGTGTGGGGTGGTACTCTATGGAAGCCCGAACCGTTTCACTGTTCAACGAGACAGTAGCCTCAACGCTCATCGCTACACCAACGAGGTTCTTGCCGATCACCTCGTGCCCAATGCTCCATTTGTTGGACATGAGTTCTTTATTCATGCACGACAATGCTCGTCCTCACGCAACGCATATCGTATCTTGACGATGTGGGGATTGTTCTTTTCGACTTTCCAGCTCGCAGTCCCGATGTAAACCCTATAGAACATCTCTGAGATAGGTAAACGCATCCGAGGCCACAACCCTGTCCCGGAGACCTTAAAACTTCTAGCGGCCCTCTAAAAGAAATCGGGCTTCAGAACCCTAATCGAAACCATTCCCGTGAGAATGGTGGCCATAATTAAGGCTAGAGCGGGACACACCAAATATTGAGCTTTTTGTTGTTTTTAGGGTGAGCTTGGTGTGTATCAATGTTACTTCCATTTTCAACGTTAGCGAGGTTTAGTGCACGAATATTGAAGTGAAAATTTTGACAAGTTTATGAAGATCAGTCTGAAATTTGATTAAAACAAGTGCAAATTGGTGCGTTACTAGTTTATTAAACTATAATCTTTAAAATGAATTCATTTTAATGTACGCAATAATTTTATTTCAGGAATTACTTCGAAATTTACATTTATTTATTTTTTTTTGTGACGGTAAGTGTGAGTATATATATATATATATATATATATATATATATATATATATATGAGATTTTTGGAATAGGAATAACAGAAGAGACAAAACAAACTCTTTTTCTTAAGTGACTGTAGATCGTAAACCAATTATTTAAGCTAAATCAACGTGTGCACAATAATCCGATAATGTACTTTATGCGGGACATTTGGGAGTGTACTCAGGGTAGAGCAAAGGACACGTAACACACATTTCTAAAAAGATTACCAAACTACTAGATTTATTAACTAAGACAGACTACAGGTATACCCTATGCACTTTGAATTATTTATCTATTCTACGATTGCTCCTCCTTACCTTTGGATATGCTACTAGCGCCAAAATTCCAGGTTTCCAGAATAAGTTCTTACCTTTTGCCCGGGCTATTATTACCAAAAAAAGTACAGCTATGGGGAATTTAAATCAAAATATTAGCATGAAGTCAGAAATCTTACGGTGACCGAACTTAATATTGTCAATCAGAATCTGTTTTCTCAATACAATGCCTGTTTAGCGGAAAGAAGATAATAAATCCAGCATCCGCTCGCTATTAAGAACGGATATGATGTACAATTGTGGCACCTGGGTATAAAAAACCATGTAAGCAGACAAGATTTATAACTAAAGTTTTCTCCAACTATGCTACAATACAGGAGTACTCTTATTAATGACGTCATAGTGCACTGGGTACCGATCACTGTACACGTTACTATCTTCAGTTTGTGCAGTCTCTTTGTAGCAGGTTCTAACTTCGTTAACCTTTAGAACAGAAAAGTAACAACGTTGTGGTGAACCTAACGTACTTGCATGTAAACTTTACAGCTTTAATTACAGCTCCTAAATCTTTCTTAGAAAGTTCACACGGGCTCGATTCCAATATTACAATGGCAGCGCTGCAATAACTCAGTAAGTTTGTTTAAACCTTAATCGATTCCAAAACACTTTCATATAGGTAGAGAAGTTTACTGGTGGCAAGAAACTTCTCAACTGAGGCTAAGCTCTGCAAGATTGTGCCGGGTTTCTTCTTCGTCTTGTTCTTCCGAGAAAACAAACAAATGGATGTTGAAACTCGGCTCATGAATGATCACCGGTTTGAGATGAAGGTGCCCTTTTACATGGTTTTCTGCGAAAGAGGAATGAAGTAACTTCTCAGTAAAAATATTACTAATTCTTGCTGAGCGGACATACTTAGCGGAAAGGGGACAAATATAGATCATATATGGAATATCAAGGTGTAGCTGCTGCACTCTGCTACAGGTCAAACGAGATGATAAACAGCGTGTTTCCTGACCATTACAAGTCCCTCTTTCAGTGTTGAAGTCATACTTTATAATCGTAAGGGATTTTTTTGAAGAGTCAAGAATGTTTTGAAAGTAAATAGGTATTACGGTGTAACTATTGTTTATTAATTTTTTATCAAAGTGAATGGTACATCATGCTATAGTAGACATCTCAGACATATATTATTTGTTTGTTTTGAGGTTAGAATTTCGAAGATTACAGTGTCACTAACATGGATTATTACTAACTGTCATGCAGAGATTAAACGCTATGCAGGAAGCAATTAAACAAATATCAGAAATAAAAAGGGACTTTCTTAAAGCATCGCAAACATTTAAAGTGGCAAAAAGATACTGTTTAGGTTGGCAAAATATGTCAGCAAGGGAGGTTACTCAACTAAAAACTGAGCCAAAAAATTGGTACCTATTGGAATGGATGAATATTACCTCAATATACCCTTACAATAGAGAGCAACGTTTTTAGGCTAATAAGAAGGGAGTTGTAGACCACGACATTCCAGTTAGCAACACAAACAATCTCACATCATTTTTAAACGAGAGGACAGGCTGCGGCTTTTAATGAAGAGGCACTGGATAGGATATATTCAGGAAATGCACAACACCTCTCTTCGATTTACCAGGGAAAATTTGATCAAGCTCTTGTTTTAAATGTGTAAGTTGTGAACAAATGCTGATTGTGGTTACTAAAAATAGGTAAAGACGAGAGTAGATTTATGTTTATTTTTTCCTTGTTAGATTCCCATTAGTAAAAGTCATAATTTTAATATATAGTTTCAACTTAACTAAACTTACTTCAGTAGTATCACAAATGCTGATAATTTTTCGATAATTTAGTTGAGGTTCACGAATGTCTTCGGTCTTGCAATAATTATCTTACGACAACAAGCACAAGTTTGAAAGCTCAATAAACTACCCAAGAAAAATTATAAACGAGAAAGAGATTTGCTAATATAATCGAAATGCCAGAACGACTTCATTTTTTGTACTTTTAATATAATTGAAGTCATTTGTCTTAATTTTTTGATGTTTCTGAAAACATACACTAATTTTATTAGCTTTTTTCCACGCGGAGTCACCTGGAGATCTAAATTAAATAAAATACAACTGAACACTATTATAACAATTGTCATTTAGTGCTATATTTGTATCAATTGTGTCATATTTGGTGTTGTGATGAGTACTTCTTTTAGGAAGCAGTGAGATAATCTAATCGAAGCAGAAGTGATAGAATGTATTGTTGTTAGATTTTGTTCTAAGAAGAATTACGAAAATGTCTGTAACTTATTATTGAAAATAAATAAACCTTTGAAGCTATACTAACAGTTAGAGAGAGAGGGGGGGGGGATTATGCAAGAGAAGAAAATATTACTTATTAGTTTTTGAGCACCATGCTATCGATTAAGTTCTGTTATGATTGATGAATAAGGCATCAATGAAACCGTACATTGACTGAAAGGGCACCCGCGTGCAATTATCAACAGTATATCCCGCTTTTCAAAACAGCAATAGCAATTTCTTTAAAAAGTATTTTCTAGATTTAAGTCCTGTTACGCAATTCATAGACTCTTTAAAATCTTGATGTGGCTATACATTATGCAGTATTTTATAAGTTTTTTCCTAGTTCCTTAATAGTAGGACAGAAAATAAAATGGCATACCCGGGACGCTCGTAAACGCTGTATTCACAACGCGCATGCAACGAGTACACACTGCATTGGGCACTTTGCCTGTAAACGTAATGGTCACAATTATAAACATCTGAACGTTAGGGTAGAGTAGCGGTGGCCGACCGATTTAGAAGGCCATGGCTCTTCTGCGTAAGTTACAGGGTTCAAATTCCACTCAGCATTATTTTTGTGTTATAGGCTCTATAAAGCAACATGTACAACATCATGTTGCCTTAATATCGTTATATATTTTTACCTACCATTTGAGTTTTATGACATTAGCTATGAACACACAAAAACGTAATTACAAACGAATATTTTCTTTATAAATACCTAAATAAATACACGAACAGAAATATTTATGTTCTTAAAGTGAAAACACACAGAAATAAACACAAATTAATATCAGGTGTATGAACACTCAGCATGTATAATTGCTCTCCATCTGCGGGGCATATAGGATGTCAGATTTCTACAGTATTGTGAACGAGAGACTACAATATTCCAGGCTTCTTGAATTTGTGCCTATAAGCGAACCTTTGTCCTTGTGTGTGCAGGGAGTGTGTGTGTGTGTGTGAAGCATATTGCATTTAGATAGAAAAAATACTGAAGGAAATATTATAATATTTATTATAAAATGTATACGTTGACGTTAAAAATTACTGTGTTCGGAAACAATATTACGAAACTAATTTGTCATATGCTACAAACGTTTAAAAAAATGCTTCATGCTGGGAGGCGAACCTGCGCTCTTAACCACGACTTCACTGCACACTCTGCCACAGAGCTAACGGAACACCCACACTAGTAAGCGACTTTAGTGCATGCCATACAACAACTGCAGCTTTGGGGCTACCGTGTGAACCGCGCGTTGTAACGAGTGGGACGGGGAAGAATTTTGCGTTCCAGAGATCATTTCTTTCTTTTCTTTTCTTTTTGCTTTCTTTTTTCTTTTTTTCTGCCAAAAGATTTGCTCCTTCCTCTGACATTGCTAAAGTTTCGAATAAACAGCTCAATATACCCATAAAGAGCAGGTGAAGATACTGGTTTAACAACCAATGGTGAATTTATACAAAATCTCTCAAAGCAATGGTGTCAAGAAAACAAGGTTTTCTCTGCTCGCACTAAACATTACATTGTGTAAGGAACAAACCTGCATGCTGCATTCGAGTAATACGGAAATGGGATGAATGAAGAAACATTTTGATATATAAACATACGTGATACAAGAGTTAGTCGGAAAATAAATCTTCCTCCCCCCTCCCCCAAAGAACTCTTGGATTGGTGGGTTATGGCTAGCTCAGTCTCTTGTTAAAGAAAGCACACTGCCCTGCAAGTATAGACAAAAGATATGCTGCAATCGTTGTCCTATACGAACGTGAATGTACCGAAATTCCTAGCCGTACTGTGGAAGTATATAGTCATGACGTAATGTTGAAGTAAATGTTGCGGCTCGGGGGTGATAATGAAAGATCCGGACAGCCAATAACAGCTACCGAGGGTGAAACCATTACCTGATTCAAGGAGACAGGCAGGCTTGCAGTGCGACATTTTGTCTAGGGTAGGCTGAGATATGAGATGTCGAAATTAACGGAAAGTCTACTTTATGATAAATAACCATAAAAGTTATAATAAAATGTTATTGCTGTTAAAGTTATGGTATTTTTACATTTCCACCTGGATATATGCAATATGAATGCCCTGAATTTAAGCATGTTTTTATTTTACTCTTTTGGACTAGATTTTTAAACAAAATCACATGAAACTATATAATGTACTTATATTTTATTTAAATTTTATTAACTTTTTAGACATATAGCTAAGACAAACACATTTTGTACGTTCCATTTTAATTAAATATTAATTAATATATTGAAAAATAGAACATTGTATCAATAATTTTACATTTCCAAACATTTTTCTCTGTCAGGGAAAGGAAAACATACTTTTTTTTGATGTTCTAATATGTCCTTCACCAATGTTCCTTTTCAAAGAACAGAAATAATCAGCCATCATTGACACATCCCAGTGGCACTGATTGTGGTTTCCATTGTTTTTATGTCTTTATGAAACCCCTCACCTTGTTCTTCACTCATAGCACCAAGATTCACAGGGAAGTAATTGAGAAAATGCTTTTTAACACTCGTTCTATACCCCAGATTTCTGAAATGTTGTAGCGTTTCTTGTTGCCAAGAAAGTTTCTGTCACTTTTTCTGACTTCTCTAACTCAGACATCAACTGAGGAAAGATCTCATCCTGCATCTGGGGTCCATCGAAAATGCCTGCTGCTATCTTAGCTTCGGTTTTCTGTGGAAACTTTGTAACAAGAACGTTGAAACAATCACTACCCTTATTCAGAGCAGTAAAAAATTGCTTCATCAGGCCTAACTTAATATAAGTGGTGGAAGAAGGATGTTGGAAGACGAAATCATTGATTGATACCTCACGCGTTTTTCTCAAGAAATTAAATTGCTCCTCTGTGGCAATTTTTTCCACTCCAAAGTGAACCAATAATTATCTGGTTTAAGTCTTTCAAAATATTTATTTTATCTATCTGCTCAATGAAGTATTAATAAAAACTGTTATTTTCTATAATACCGATTTATTCTGAAAAACTGTGGCCGATGAAACAAAACTAAGGCTGGTTTGGGAGATTCCATGTGGTAAGGAATAAGAAAATATGAACAGTTTTCACTGAGCAAAAATTGTGCAGTTCAGTGTAATATACAGGATAACAGAGGCTCCGAGTTGTCTAAATTCCGTCGGAGGTACTCATGCTAGCAAAATTAATGAATGCATACTTAAATATTCTTAGCATTTTTCACTAATAGTTAATAAATTATATTCTGGTCACTTTCAACCTTAACTTTTCCCCCCTCCTTTAATGTATTATATATCTGAAGATGGATTGTTTCCTGTGAATGTGGTCACAACACAAAAGTCCTCGACCAGGAGTTGCTTAAACTATGCAAATTCTTCTGAAAGTTGAATTTATGAGGTTATTACAAAGTATTAGAGCACATAATATAGTAAAAGCAGTGAAGCTAACTGAAGATATATATATATTAAAACACAAATTAAAAGCTTAAAAGTATATGCCTTTCCTATATCATTATTATTTTATTTACATGTTATACTGTCAGCTTAAAGTTTTCAGTTGCACTTAAGTGTAAACAACTAAAACGGAATGAGATTTAACATTTAAGCTACATAGATATTTTTAGGCATATGGTTACTTGTTTTCCTGTGTTCCGAAACCATTGTGTTCTCTCACATTACCCTATCAAGATTTATACATACACTACAGCTTAAATATGTATATCGCTCATCGCTCCAGCATTTCCTGGAATTTTACTTTTTCCGCTGCCGTTCGGTACTGAAGCCGTAGGGCGGCCGCTGTCTGTAAGCCTAAGTCCGATTATTCGTCCATGCGATTATTCGTGGAATGTATGTATTGTTCAATAGATTTGGGAGAGATTGGCAGAGAAGGTGCATTTCACATATCGGTTGGCAGGCCTCTCTGTAAAATAAAATAGAGGACGTTAGAATTATAAAATAGAATTTGAAGCTATTAAAGGTTGTCTTTCATGACATGATTTGAATATTGGAGATAAACAGATATCCAGATTAGCACTGAATTGAATGGGGAACCGCAACACCGGTTCCCCTCTCGCTTGGAAGTTTAAGTCCCAGGTGACTTTCACCGAGTTTCCTACATGAGGCGTACCGAGCAGTTTCCTTCCTCTGGAGAACGCTGCCAGTGCACAAGTAGCATCTTTAACGCTGCTAGCTGAAACAGCACAAGGAAAACAAACCGCACAACCGAAATGACTAAGGCAATTCAACGCTGAGCGCACAAACACAATTTTTTCTGTACTTTTATTTTCATTATTTGCACAGGTCCTTAAAAAGTTATAATATGGTACGCTCTTAAATAACAGCGATCCTATAATACAGCTTCACAACACACGGGGGCAATTTCCTGATGAATATTATTTTTGAGCTCTTGTGTGATGTGCGGGTTCGTAATGTACATGGCATTTTTTCATTTACTACAGAGATAATAAACGCAGGCTGTTAAATTCCTTCTTGCTGTACAAGACGACGAAGAGCTTTTCTAGGGGAGTTTTTTAAAATATTTCCAATGTCATGTTATCTTTTAGGTACTTTTTTGGTTTCTTAGGTTGGACACTTAATTTCTTGAAATTTATTATACAAATTCTGGATTGTTTTACAATCTGGAGCGTCTCCACTCAGCAATCTTTCTTGAAATAGATTTCAAACTTCACCGACTGACTGAGTTAACGCATATGAATCGTAAAGGCTGTGCCTTTGTAAACACACGAAGCATAATACACTTTATGTATACTGTTGAATTAAAAAACGGACAATACAACACACCACAAAATAGCTGCACTACTACTGCGACAGTCAGCAAGTTCAATAAATAAAAAGGTTGCCCCCCCTCCACGGTAAGGTAAAAGGTAAAAGAACGGGGACTCGCCCACAGGAAAAATCCCCACGCCGCAGGAGAAAGAAAGCTCTGGTCACACTGTATTTTATGTGTATTTTTAATATTTGAAAAAGTTATGGGAGGGAACAAGACATGGGCATCCAAATTAAGAAAGGAACTTAAACAATAGTGCTAGGCTCCATTTGGAAAGCAGATCGGGGGATAGAGAGAGCGCGAATAGGAAGGTTAGGAATCACTTGAGGGATATGGATAGACAGCAGATAATGACGCAGTAGAGAGATGCTTTCTCTGGAAGTTCAATTGGAACTAAAATCGAAATGGGATGCTACAGCATATCAAAACAGGAAATTATAAATTCACTAGACAGGGGCTCGCGTGCCTCAGACTAGGGACATGGCGGGTCTTTAGGTTTACTGGCAAATATGAACAGAGAATTTGTTCCATGTGTGAGGAGGCAGAATCATGGATGCATATTCCGGCTGAATGTAAAGGTACGGAATAATGGAGGAAAAAATATTTACAGCACTCCTTTACAGAATCGAACAGAGGAGATGGCCATGCTGGGCTTTGCTGGCAGGTAAGGAAGGAGAGCAGAGTTTTAGGTAAATTTCTGATGAAAACGAGAGAGCTCAATTGTGAAAAGGCTGATAGCCGGAGAGGGGGTTGGGAGAAACAAATTGATTAAATCTAGTCGTATGCCATCTATAATGGGAATTCTTTGTTTTATATATATATATATATATATATATATATATATATATACACATATATATATTGATCTTTTTAAAAGTATTATTTTGGTATTTTTGTTATTTTATTTTTATTTTTCATGTTTATTTATTTATGCATATATTTGTTATTGTTGCAAAGATATGCTTTATATCTTATTGTGAATATCTAATATAATATTGTGCTAAATCAAACATACCAGTGTATCTTAAAAAGCATGTACAGGTGCTCCTGTTCAAGTTATTTTATATTGTATTGCTGCAACTGTAATAAATACTCTACTATGTACCTATGCACTTCCTCGTCTGTAGAAAATTGACGACCTCATAAAGCATCTTTCAGCGGTCCAAAGAGACATTAATCGGAAGGGACGAGATTTGGGCTGTAGGCAGGGTGTTTCAGTACTCCAAGCCCACATGGTTGCAAAGGTCTGGTCAGCTAGTAACAACACTTTCCTCGACAATAGGCCTCGGAGTTCGGTGCTGATTGCTGGATTCAGATTGTTGGCCTGCAAATCTCTTTATCTTTAACTGTTGATCAGACTTCCATTTTCTGGAAGTGTTCCAGTATATGGTCTTGAGTCTCCGGTTCGCCGATACAATTTCTCGAGCTCACTGAATCTTCTCGTGTGTCACACTTGTTTCGCTTCTTCGTTTCAGTCATGCACAGCGCTGCCCGCGTGTTGTGTTGAAAGTCGATGCAATTGAACCCCTGACACACCTTCCGACCAGAGAAATTGGATCATCGCTCTTGTACACTGCTAGCGAAGCAGCCATGATCACACTGTCACAGCAGCAAGGAAAATGACACGATCAAGGTCAAACAAACTTGGATCACGTCCAGTTTTAAGCATGCCATACTCAGAAAGTAGGAAAATACCTACAGATCTGTAATGCCGAAAGTTATGATTATTTTTAATTTTTACTTTCTTTGTACTTCAAAATTTTTTCAGGAACCCTAAACGATAAGGTACTGCAACACTTGGAATAGAAGATTTGTGACGGTTTTCTATATACTTTATTTTTGCAGGCGTTGAAGATGATGTGACTACTGGATCTTTGGTGCAGAAAATTCCTCCAAGCTTAAAAACATTTTCTCATAAAGATTCTGGTCATTCCAGTTTTTCTTGTTTTTGCAAGTATTTTTTACCTTTGAATCCCAGCATCATATTCTCGGATTAGTAAAAAAATATTTCATTACCAGCAGGAAAAATAAATAAAGTTAGCTGCTGTATATAAACGAAGAAAAGGAAATTAGTGAATTAAAAGGAAATAAAGGAAGGCAGTGTACATGAATTCTACTAACCTTAGAGCACCTCCACACTTGCAGTAGAAGAATTTTGCTTGTCAGGTCACGTCTTAAGGAGTCACGTTCTAAACCAGTGACGCCCAAAGTGTGCGTGCGTGTTATAAATGACTACCCTCACTAACACCAACACGGACCGAGAACATTTTTTCAGCCAGGGCTACTGTTTGAAAGGGTTATCCTCTGTCGAAATAGAAATTGTGATTTCTCAGAAAAACAGGCCACATGTCTTATTCTTCTTCCATCACGGATTAGGCCGTGCCTATTCCAATCTCACATTTTTGTTTCTCTTACTTTCGGGTTATATGTCAGCATATTTTTTTGATATTCTGTGATTTTTAAGTGTTTTACCAATTCTTGTCTATAGTTCCCTAATTGTTGCAATATTGGTTATATTTCTAATTCTTTTCTTATATGATCTTTTGTGCAACCTTTCACAGATGTAAAAGACACATTTCTGCTGGTTGAATTTTATTCCCTGCCCCCCCCCCTTTTTATTTGGTTTTTTTAAAGTCCAAGCCTCTCTTCCATAAAAACAGCTTATAAGATCGTGGCTGTGCAGAATCTTAATCGTCTTTTCTCACTTTGTTTTACAAAATACACTCAACGAAACTATTGTATTTTTGTATTAACATCTTCATCTTCTTCATATGTGGCATCACAACCTAAACATTGAAAGTGGGACACTTGTTTTATTTTTTTCTTCTACCACAATTTTTGTTCTTATTAGGCATTTATCTCCGAACGCCATTATTTTTGCTTTGTCTTTGAAATTATCATATTGTGTTATTTATTTTATTTAGTTGGTATATTGATTTTTGTAATATATCTTCCTTGTCAAAAATGTATTCTATATTTGCAAAAACAAAATATTTAATGATCTATTCTGTCGAAACTATATTCCTTTATGTATTTTCCATTCCATGGAGAGAGACTAAATCCTTGTTTTAGATCATAATTATTTTTATGTTTTCTGATGAGTTCCCATTTACATCTATTATCATTTTTGTATCCGCTTATAATTTTTTTCGCATACAAAATTAGACACTTTTTGGATCATGATATCAGCAGACACTCTGCGACACCCCCAAACAATCGACAAAGTGGTTGAATACCGAAACATTTCACAAAACCAAAAATATTTTAGAGGAATGTTAAGGCGATCATATAGTGTTTACGACCAGCTGCAAAGAAGCGATGTCAAGAGATTGGCGAAGTGTATCAAAAGCTGTAAGAAAAACAGCCAGCACTAGTCAGTTTCACTTCATGATAACGCCCGGCCACACATTGCGCAAAGAACACTTATGAAGCTGAATGAAGTAGGCTATGGAACTTCACCGAAACTTTTACTGACTTTCACTTGTTCAAAACGCTGCAAAGTTTCCTAAATAATAAAATAGTTGAAAAGGTGGTTTTTAGAAATGTCTTTCTCCTTAGAAGCCACAATATTTTTATTAAAATGCCACAAATAAACTTGCCGCTAATGGATAAATTGTATTCCGTTTTAAATTACAAAACTGCAATTAATTTTCGCACGACCTAATGCCGATTCGCTTATTGTTTTAAAGACTGTACAAATTTCTCTTTTTTAATCCTTCCCTCATATGAAGTATACTTGGTAGTCCCATCACATTAAGTAGAGCACGAAATTGAATTGCTTGTGCCCAGTAGTACAGAGCTAGCAGAGGAGTTATTGAGTTAAGAACTTACAGCGTCACATACACTTGCAAGTAACCCCTTGCATTTCCCCTATGCCCTACCTTTCCTGTTTCTCTAATGTTCAGCTTAGACGTGATCGCAGTGTGTTCGCTCCATCCAGTGAGTTTTACATTAAACAGATGTGAGTTGTCGAATGCTGAAGAGAGTGCCCTCGCATATATGACTCAAAAGATAATTTAACCGGGAAAATTAACATAGATTTAGACATAAATCCTTAATTTTTGTATTTATACGAGAGACAAGTCATAAGTCATGGCAAGTATTATTTTTTTCCCCCTCGCGAACAAGCAAAAACACAAAAAATCTAAGATGTACGATTAAAATGTACGGAATGTACTTTCGACCAGAGGTGCGTGTCTCAGCACTCCCCGAAGTTCAATTGGTGAGCAACAGTGGTGAGGAATGGAGGTAACGAAGATTGAACAACGTGCATGTGTGAAAATAATTATTTAATTAATCTGTTAATTTAACTAAGGCTATGCAAAAATGGATTATAGGCTCACGTTAGCAACTCAGATGCAACAATGCCATCCCAATCGTTGGCACCGATCAGCAATGTACCTGGAGAGTATTTTGAAGGTTAAACGCTGCGGATTACCTGGGAAACCCTCCTGTGACGGATTTGCAGCCCTGTGTAAGTAGTTGTGTGTTTGCTCATGTCAAAATAAACCAAAATGATCCGGTTGCGTATGTTTTGCTTCTTCCCTACGGAGACCGCCGACATTCAGCCTTACGTTGGTGGCACCGCTCAGCAATAAATGCCTATACTTTCAATTGTATGTCTTAAACTTTTCGTGTTTTCCCTTCACAATAAAAAAAATATAGTTACCATGATTAATGACTTATCTCTGTATGAAATGTAATTTATTTTTATTCCCTACGGAAATCTCCTAAGTATTTTCGCTCAAAAATTTAAGTTCACTATAATTATCTTCTTCTTTTTCTTCGGGTCTATGAGACTTCATATAGAGTATGAGTAAATTATATGCTTGGTATTTTAGGGAACGGCACCAACTTGTAATTTTGTATATTATATGACAAAACTTAAAATGGGAAGGCTGTGCAATAAAGAATGATCACAATTTGTTTACAGGCAACATTTCTCGCTCTAAAATTTAAATTTACAATATTTTTTCTATTTTAATACGTAACGTACACGTGGTATTAGTTTCATTGTTGTCCCTTCAGGTTCGAATCTGTGAGAGGTGTGCAAGCTGAGACATATTCAGTTCCGCCTACAGCAAAAGCGACGAACAATATGCTGCTCTGCTTTCATCTCAACAAATCTTCGGCTAAGGTCTATGCAATGTTACAAAAGGTCTATGGAGAGTTTGTTCTCTCCTATAGCACACCTTGAAGATGGTTTAAAATGTTTAAAGAGGGGAGGAAATCAATTTCAAAGGATAGTAGACGTTTGTGCTCTATCGAAGGAAAACAATTAACACTGCTGCTATTTTTGCTAGAGAATCTTCGAATAAAATTAAGTACCCTTTCAGAAAGTTTGAAAATTTTCTTGGGTTCCACCCACATGTTGGTAATTGAAAAATTGCACTTGATACGGTGGTTTCCAAGACATGTTCCGGAACAAATGACGTTCGTCTGCAGTTTTGTCTGCAGTTAAAAACGACGTTACAGGAAGATGCGCAATTTCTTTCAAAGGTAATCAGTGCTGATGAAACTTGGCTACATCATTTCAATCCTGATAACCAATAGCAAAGCTCTGTGTGGAATCTCCATCAACACAAACAGAAAAAAGCTAAAATGACTGCCTCTGTTGGTAAAGCTTTGGTCATTCTCATTTTCCGATATTCAAGGAGTGTTTTACCAGCATGTCGCGCCTGCACACACAACGTAACATTAGGAGATGTCATGAAAACTCTGCAAGTCCATGTCATGCACAAAAGACCACATTTCCATGCATCAAGTTGGATACTGCACCACGATAATCACACATGTTGTTGCTGAATGTTTCACAAAAATCAACATGAAGGTTGTCTCTCACCGTCTCTATAGTCCATATTTATACCCAAGGGACTTTTTATCTTTTCCCAAAAATAGAAACACCTTCGTGGGAAGCATTTTACATCATCAGAACTAATGATGAAGGCTACGGAGGCGGTTCTGAAAGATCTGTCAAAAAATGGTTTGCAGCATGTCTTGGAAGACTGGCCAGAACTCTGGGACAGGACTATTGCAACCAACGGGAACTTCTGTGAGAAAAATAATCAAAATTATAAGGATGAGCAATTGGTTGTTTAATATATATATATATATACACATATATATATAATCCTGCATTTATTCTGGAATCTCGCTAGTTCCCAATTTAGAAAGCTTAACTTATTTTTATTGCTTACTCTTTTGAGCTGAGTGCAGTAGCTACCTTCTGATAACAAAAGTGACCAGGCAGGGATTACATCATTGTTATAGAAATAATTTCAGATTTTTTTGAAGAAACTAAAGCGCAGGGTTAGAGGAATTTTCAGGAGTGCATGAATCACTGAAAAATTAATTTTTTAAATGATTTAAAGCCTCTTGTTCATCCGTCTCAGTTCTACCAGGTTGTACTTCACTCATAACTTGCTATATACTGTTTTTCTTTCTGTGAGAAAAATACTGGTACTAGGTTCTTATTTCTCCTTAATTTCTTCTCATTATTGATTATTTCCTTGCATATTTCTCAAACTAAAACTTCCGTGTTTGCGAGCCAGTTTTAAACAGGAGAGTGAGTGGAGACATTTCAGCGTGGTGTGAACATTTTGGAATCTGCAATTCCACGCACAGCTCTTAGACTAACAGGTGCATTATTAATATATCAGAATTTCGCTCCTGCTTGTTTATATGTACCGCCACGGATGACCAAGGTCGTTAAGGTGCAATTTGCGAGCAGGAGTTGGGGTTCGATTCAAATGAGGACGCCCTCTCTGACTGAGGTATTTTTCAATTTTCCTTAGTCATCATAAACGGCTAATGCCGGCAAGGTGCTCTGAACCTTACTGGTACGTTTCCTTCCTAAAACAAAATCCCAATTTATCATTTTATCTCATGTATCATCAGAATCCATCGTCTGTGATGCCTCATGTTTTCATTATTTTCCTATCAGGGTGGTATTGTGCATCACTTTCAGCGAGTCCCAGTTTATTTTTCAGAAAAGGTAATGTTATATACTTTTATCATTAACATTGAATGCGAAGCAAGGCTTGGCCGTGAGGCCGTAGCCTGCCGCAGCATATCCCTGAGTCTTCTGCTCTCTAGGATTCGTTCTAAGTTTGTGTTTGTGCTGTACGCGCGTTGATTTAGGGCTTTCCATTTTTCCAGCTTTATCCCTTATTGCTGTGCACTGCTATCTAATATATTTGTGCTGTTGGTATCACCGTGACGTCAGTACACTCCATCGACATTTTCTTCCTTTTGGTTTGATTTCTTGTATAAAAGTCGGCGCACTTTTTAGGGGTGGTAGGGTGGTAGGATGGTAGGAACGTCTGTAACGTCTGCTTCTATTTACCGCCTCTTCGACGCCACCTTTTCTTCGTATATTATTATTATTATTATTATTATTATTATTATTATTATTATTATTATTATTATTATTATTATTATTATTATTATTATTACTTTATGCTTAGCCAAGAAAGTATAACGTTTCTGAATTATACCAGGATGCAAAAAAGGTTAGATTAAAAAATTGGCGAGCATAGCTTAATTTTATATTTGCCATAAATGACATGCCTTAATTGCGTTTCCCGTACTTTAGAGTAGATTTGCTACAAGATACTTACTACCCAATAACTAAAGTGGATGATGGAAAGAAATTTATTTTACGCATAGTTACTACATATATAAACTATTATACTAGAGCAAATTTCAGTACACAAATATCATCTCTAGTTAATTTGTTTGCAATTGTACAGGTGGCTCAAAAATACGTGTACATTTAACAATACAGTTACTTTATTTCCTTTTTCGTGTTTGACACACATATTGATATGTTTAATCTCGCAAGGGTTCAAAATGTCGTCCATTTGCGTCACAAAACTGTTCGAACCTGCGCAGAACATTCCGACATACAGTGATACATACATTACGATCAGCTTCAATGTCATGAAATGCATCTGCGATGAACTACTTTAATTCGTCTATTGTGTGAGAGGTCCCTTCTCAATTAAACCCCACAAAAAAGAAGGTCATAGGTGTCAAATCGGGTGAATGTGGCGGTCAGCCAATGCTAACATGTCCTCCGTTTCAGTGTTGTGGGAAAGCGCTGTAAAGATAGTCCCTTACCAGCACAGCAAAATTACAAAGTACTCCATTTTGTTGGAAGTACAGTTCAGTTTGTCCGTGAGTTGTGGCAACATGTTTAGATAATTGTTACCATGCAAAGGGAAGAAAAGCTGGAACAGGAAAAAGTACCAACAGCTACAGTACAAGCTGAAGATGGAATTAGATCAGCAAGATTAATAATAGCATTAAATTCAACAAACACAGTGTTAAGACATGGGAAGAAGAGAATGAAGGGAATAGTAAAGATAAAGAGAGTAAGGTGGAGGAGAAAAGAGGGTCAAAATGAAGATAAAGAGGAAACAGGAAGGAGAAGTGAGGAGAGAGGAGTAAAAGAGTGTAGAGTGAGAGGATGGTGTCCATAGAGGGGGCGTTTGGGATGGAAAGGGATGATTACAGAAGCGAAAGTGAGTTAGGAGATATAAGTTAAGGGACCTGGAAGAAGGCAAAGGATAGACGATCGCAGAAGATGGTTAAACGAATTAGAAGAGCAGAGAATGAGTTTGGGAAGAAGATGGAGGTAAGGAGGAAAATAAAGAGAGAAGGGGAAGAAGAAAGAAGACGGAGAGAAAGATAAGGGAGAAACCATTAGCGACCATATATAAGGGAGGGCCACTATAATAAACAACATACTGCAGAAGGCGGAGAAAGAAGAGCTGAGGGGAGGTAAGAACCGGGGGTAGAGAGGTTCGAGGTTCCCAGTATATTGTAATCTTATTTATTTAATATAGTGTTTTATTTTAAGCTATGATCTACAAAATTATTATGCATAGTGGAAATTACCTCAATAATAAATAATAAAATTCGGAAATATACTTCCCGGTATAGATAACAAGGTGTTCGGACAGAGTATTGCAGATTTTATTTTATTTTATTTGTATTCAATTATGTCCTCCCTTTATTTATAGAGCCATCTAAAAGATAATACAAATAATTAACCCAATTTCATGACATGTGCGCGCAGAAGTCGATCCCGCTGAATACGCAAACTGCCAATGTTGTATTTGTTTATACTGGGCCTACAAAGTGAGAAGAGGTTGAAAACGATCGAGTTGGGCAATATTTGGACAGCAGGTCAAGGAAACAGAAGAACCTTATGGGCGAAGATTAGGAACCGCCTGAAGGACAGGCCGCATACAATCGCGCAATGTGGGGAGATCTCGTTGGAAGTACAAAGGAGGTTAAAATCTGGGTGGGGGAAGAAGCTGTACATCGAAATAGGAGCCAGGGACTCATTAAACAGGGACTCGCGTGATTTAGGAATATGGAGGCAGATCTCAGGCTAAAATGGGCTCAGAATTTTCCCTTTATGTGGAAAGGAAGAACGATGGTCGCATATCCTGGCGAACTGTTGCAGAACTGAGGCGTAGAGGAAAAAGTACCTGCAGTCTTCCTTTACTGACTCTAACAGAGGGCAAGGGGAATGTTGGGCTCTGCTGGCAAGCAAGGATGAGGGGCAGGTAGGCAAATTTCTGTTAAAGGTGAGACAGCTCAGGTCTGAAAAGGCTAAAAACCTGGTCGAGGGATGGGGGGAACTAAACTAAATTAAAAAATGTATGTATAGTAATTGTATTGCATTCACTTGTACTGGGTCTCCATTAAGTTAGTATTGATACTGTTATAGCATAAGCAATGGAGGTATAACTTATTTTCTAGTGTATTATGAAAGGCACATGCCCATGCGACGGTTGCAAAGTAAATATTATATATGTTAATTTGAATAAATACATTAATTTATGTATTGATATTCTTATCGTATTATTTTCTCAAAATATATTAACAAAATGAGAACGAAAAATAATAAAGTTATGCGAACCTTGCAATTCCAAGGACAATTTTTATCTTGCGCATATACAGTAACGTCTATATATCTAAAATACCAAACCACTGCCCCCTAGAACTATTTTTTTATTTGTATAATCGTATATAGTAGGCGCTGTGAATATAAACTTTTCCTCGTTAACCCTTGTCTCTGCTTACGACCGCAGGTTTATTTTGTATTGTTAAAACCTCATTATACGTCATATATTTGACAGTCGCAAAAATCATAAAATGCAGAACTTCAAACGAGACTTCTCAGTGTTCCTGTGTCTCTCGACCCCTAAAGCAATATATCATTCCTCGCTTCCCCCCTCCATACAACCGCTTCTCATCTAAAACATATCGATGTATTGATTCGAAAGCATTCCCTCCAATACACTATCGTTCTATTGCAGGTAACTGTAAATACAGGGATTTTGTTTATTTTGACTTCGCTTACTGAGACTTGGGTAAACATCGAAGGAGTTAGTTGCAGATTTTACAGCAAGACACAGCCCCGCTTTGCACAAAGAACCAAGGTTGAATTGCTTCGAAAAAAAGAATCTCAAAAATATGGGAACCTGTGTTTTCTACCCTCTCTTTTTCTCTAAGAGCAGGTAAGACGACGTAGTTAAAGGATTTTGTTTTACGAGAGTCGTTCCATAATTCATGGCAAATGCGTTAACAGGGAAATTTCAGTACAACCTCCGTCCCAAAATATAGTATTAAATTACGTTTATTTTGTTCCAAAATATGATAAGGTGTTCTAAAAGTTCTCGGTGTTACTCGAGATGTAGTGAATATGGCCAAATTTCTATGATAGTAGTTAAATATCATCCTGTAGACGGCGCGCTGATTTCAGACGCGCAAGTGTAGTCACTTGTTTGTGAGGGTCGTGTAAACAAAGTAGTCTTAACACTTTCTACAAACAAATGGATAAAACGGAAACATGAGCTGTGATTAAGTACTTCGTTTCGAAGGGTTTGACAACAACATATATGAAAGTATTTCGATTCCACATCGGAGGATACTTCCGCTACAATTTTCACGCATTTTGTACATTTTCTGCATGTTTAGGTCCTCCCGGCACTCTTTTTGCCCGAATTCCCTGTTTACTTTTCACAAGTGTCCATTGCATAAGCACTGTTTCACCATCATCACCACCCGGATATTTTTGTCCGCGGACACAGGATGCCTACTGCGCAGCAGATTGGTAATGGACAGTCTGCCCCGTTTGAAGCCCTCTATCCACCTCACCACTGTTCAATAAGGCAGGGCATGTGCTGCTAGTGCTTCGCGTAGCTCTGTGTTGCATTCTCGTACATTGCTGCCGCGGGGAGATGCTATTTTCACAAATGCACATAGTTCACTCTTCGTGACCTCCATTTCTGACCCCCTTTGTTCACCAACTAAACGCGCCTGAGCTGACACGCAGCTATGCTCTGTATATTCCATACATTTTCAATCGTATATCTTTGATTTTTCGTGTTGTCCTTGTTTGCGATAAAAAAAGTAGTTGTCATGATTTATGACTTATCCCTTGCATTTAACCGCAAAATCATACTATTGGAAAAGCAAAGTAATCTATCTTTAAATATGAAACTAAACAAGAGAGGTTTACAACTGCGAAACTAACCAGTTTCCTTGTCTTTAATTTTCGTTACCGCGTTGAAATAAGGAAACGAATTGTTCAGCACTGTTGATATAAGCGTCTTATTTTGTAGTTTGCTTTTTCTGGAAAGGGAAAACAAACGGTAAAGTCGTAACATGTAAGGAAGGCAGGTATATATAACAAGTTTCTCTGCTGAAGAGTTTTCAACTTTGCTCTCCTTGTTACTTATGCTGTAATCGGATTTTCTGCTCCGGAAGATTGACACCCACAAAAGCAGATGCCTTGTAATCCTCTCTCACGTTAACATCATCCTACTGTCCCACATTTATGTCTACCGTGAAGTTGCCAAAATGTTTTTTTCTTTAAGTCCCATATATCTATATAAGTTATTGCCTTTAGAGAAATATGTAAAACATGTTTTTAAAAAAAATTACAAGCAAGTGAAGAATTTTATAGCATTTAATTCTGTTCGGGATGTGTCATTTGCCTAAATAATCACTCTCCTCTTCAATATTTAGTTGCATTCATTTCTTTATTCCTTATCAAATGGCTCTCCTTTCAAAGTGTACTTCAGGGATGCAAAAACATGATCAATTGAATGAATGTAATATTTGACCTTTCAATTTCAAATGGTGTCAAGAGTTCCAGCATTCGAGTGAGGACGTGCGTTATCCTGAGAAAAAGAAACCTTTAAACAAAAAACTTCCTGTAATAATTTCATATTGATGGTTTTAACTCCTCAAACATCGCACACTTCACTATTTCACCTTTTTCCTGGTTCCAAAATTGGTTGTTTCATATCTCAGTAGAAAGGTATGAAGCTTCTGCTTGACTGGAGGTGTATGCCGCCATTCTTTAGACTGCCTCTTGCTTTCGGGGTCGTAGTAACACACTCAGGTTTAGTCTACTGTGACAATACATCTTCTGTTTCATCGTTATAATGTATCAAAAGTAACTGGAAAGTGCACAGGAATCATCTTTTGCTCAAGGACTCATAATGCAAACACCTTGAGGAATGAAGCTTGGTATGTTCAAATCCGATGCTTGCATTAAATTTCTGGCCAAAAATGTTGTCAATAATGACGTTAGCCTTGACCACTTTCTCATCATTTATGGCCGTGCCGAAACGACCACAATTTTGCACATCAGGATTTTTAAACCATCTACCTCACTTCTCTTTCACCAGCAAAGGCATTTTCGTAGAGTTACAGTGTCTTACACCCTCAGACTACAGAAACTCTACCGTGCAAACAGCTAAGGGAGACGGTTTTGTATATCCCGCACCGCCGATTAAGCCCTTCATTACTTCTATTGGGCTATGTGACTCGTTGAGAGAGAGTTTCTTCTGCTTGTCTGCTTTGAACAGATCAGCAAGCTTTTGAATCTCATGTAGGGTAGCAGAAGGCATTAGGACTTCGAGCAAGGCAGTTTGTTCTTTATCTTAGCCTGTGCTGATGATTTTCTCTTGGTTGCAAACTTCAGTGGGCGAATTTATTTAAATTACAAATAGATTTGGGTAGTAGGTTTTTTTACGATTATCTATCGATGCCGCAGTTATAAAACTTGTTAAAAGTAGGCGGTTGCAAGTAATTTTAGGTAGTCCCATTTGTTTGACTGCACGCAAAGCGTATAAACGTTCATAGACAAAGATATGCTTGAGTAAAGGTTTCTTGACCAGTTCAGTATTTGTTAGGAGCCCCGTTATGGTTCAAATACGTGATTCACACCAGTTAATCAAATAAGTGAAGACCCGACCTACCTTGAAACAAGACCATAACTCAAGGAAGTAAATTAATTGTATACACAGGGATCTCGCTGCGGTCTAGAACAAGGTGGAATGAGGAAGTAAGCGTAAAAAATGGGGCACCAGTGTATAATCTTCAGTAAGAACGAATCTTTCCAGCGGGAAATTTCAAAAATACAGAAATATTCGTTTCACAAAACATGAATTTGCTCTTATTTTTTCAAACACCCTCTTATTAAATTTAATTTATTATTGTAAGAAAGATAGATAACGTTGTGTATTTTAATTCAATCTATTTAAGGTCAATCAAATGAAAGAGAAAGCCCCAATGCTTTGACTCTGTCAACAAGAATACTACCTTTCTCCCAAATAATGATGGCATTTCTTTAGATAAGTATTTATTAACAAGAATAAATACAGTAATTTATTTACAGAGGATATTGGACAAAAATAATGAGACGATGGTAATAGCAGTATGGTGTACAGGAGCACGGGCGGAGATAACGATGTTGGGGGTGCAACGTGCAACTTAAGACATACACTGCTTTTGTTATAATCTCAGATTCTCCATGTGAGGTAGTTTGTATTGTTCACCTTCAAGTGAAAGCAATAGAAACTTTCCGATTAAGTAGCAGAATCCAGACATGTCTATAGGTGTACTGGAAACTGCCTATGGGACACTACATTGACACTGGAACAGAAATTTGGAGATGGGAACAACCTGCGAATCTAGAGATTCAGTGAGACATGTTTTCTGAAAGGGCTTTTGACACTGGGGAAGGACACTTCGGAATTAAGAGGGAATTTGAGGCCTATAGCGAAACCATAGAGTGTAAAATCAGGGAATAGTGAAGTAGTGGCTGCAAAATATTCATGGAAACTAAACTTTAATTAGAGCAACGTACTATCAGGAACAGCTGGGAATGGGCATCGAAATTAAAAATGGAACTAGAAACAATTTGGGCTGCATTTGGATAGATGGCCAGGGAAATAGAATAGAACGCATGGAGGAAGGTTAGAAGCGTTTGAGGGATATGGATAGGCAGCAGACAATAGCTGAATGCTGTGAGATGATCTCGTTGGAAGTATAGACGGAATTAAAATCTGAATGGGGATTGAGGCACTAATCAAAACAGAAGCCAATCTCATTAGTTATGTGAATGAATAAGATCACTGATATATATCACCAGAGTTTGCTCCATATGTGGAGAAGAGGAATCATGAACACATATTCTGGCTGAGTATAAAGGTGCAGAACGATGGAGAAAAAGTATCTACTGCACTCCTTTACACGATCGAACAGAAGGAGATGGTCATATTGGGCTTTGCTGGCAGATAAGAAAAGGGAGACGAGATTAGGTAAATTTCTGATGAAAGTGAGACAACTCAGATCTGAAAACCGGGGAGGAGGTTGAGGGAAAACAAATGGACCGAGATTTACGAGCTTTCTTTATATCTGATATGCGTTTTTAATAGTTCAGTAATTACTTTTCTTATATTTTTTTAGCGCTGGACCCATGCATCTGTTGAAGCTGTGTCGTATTGTGTTGTATTAATACTACTGTAATAAATATGTTCTTACTACAATCATGACGCGTTTCTAGGTCAGATTCAATGTCCGCGCAAGAAGACTTTTAAAGGCCTTCATACTGTGGTAACAAGTTCATCTACTGTGTATGTTGCTTTTGGAGAAACTGTATGGCAACATTTTCGCACTTTCACCAGACCTCTCTTTGCAAGACACCATTATTGCTGGCACGAAGCAGGAGAGCATAAAGACCCGCATTTGACTTTCTCCAATATTCCTCACTCCTCCATATACAGGAATACCACTCTCCTTTGGTCACATGACAGTAGGGTTCATGAAATAGCACTGCAAATGCCCAATTGTGTTCTGAACTGAACATCCAACTTTATCCAACATTACGAGCACGTTTCATGTGCTTTGTGACCCTCTCTAGTCCAATGCTCTCTACACACCTGCTCTTCACTTTCGTTTCTAAAGCAAACGAGTTTATTGAAAAAATGGGACTAATATTTTGGGACAGAGATAGTAATAAACATAGTGTTCGCAGGAAATATACCCCTATATATTGGTATTCAGTAATTTTTTTCATCATACTATAATTTAAATATTTCAGAATTCGTCTGAATAGGATAAACTTTGTTTTGTACTAAATACGCATTCTTCATAAGGTTTCTTATGAGACCGTCTTTCAAAAATACACATGTTATGTATTTTATACCGGGATTTCTTTTGTGAACTTTACTCACTATTACCGACCCCAGCAAGTGATAGCATTGTTGCTGGGTCAGCCGGTCCTAGCTTCGATGTTACATACATTCAGTTTATAAAGTGATATATACAGTTTTTCAGAAATCGCTGTATAGAAAATAACAGTTTTTATTATTTGTTAGTTGACAGACACATAAAATTGATATTCTGAGAGAGTTAAACAAGATAATAAATAGTCTACCTTTATAGTGAACAGTAGGGTTAAATCAGAGCATTGGACCAGAAAAAATAGCCAGAAAGGAGGAAATTAGTTCCTGGAAAAAAAAAAAAAATGTGAAGAATGAGCCACTGGTTTCTACTTCTAATGTCCTTCTTCCACCACTCTATATTAACTTAGGCCTGATGAAGCAATTTGTTAATGCTCTGAATAACGATAATACTCTTGTTACAAAGTTCCCATCGAAAACTGGAACTAAGATAGCAGCGAAAACTGGAACTAAGATAGCAGCAAACTCCAGATTGGTGAGCTTATGCAGGATGAGACCTTTCCTCATCCGAGTTAGAATACAAAAAGTGACAAAAACCTTCTTGGTAACAAGAAATATGAGAAATATAAAGAAATTGTGAAGAAAATTTTACATTTAAAATATCTAGGTTATAGAATGAATGTTAAAGTTCATTTTCTCAACAGTTTTAATGATTACTTCCCTGCAAATCTTGGTGCAATGAGTAAAGAACAAGTTGAGCGGTTCATAAAAACATTGAAGCAATAGAAACCCACTATCAAGGCAATTAGGATTGTAAATGATGACTGGTTACTGTTGCTGTTTAAAAAACTGCACTAGCGAAGAACATTCAGAGTTTCGAAAAAATTAAGTGTTCTTCTCCCTAATAGTGAAACATTTTTGAAAAATCATAATTATTGACATATAGCTCTCTTTTTTCAATATATTCATTAATATTTAAGTTAAAATGTAACCAAAAACAATTGTCTTAGCTATGTGCCTTAAAACTTATAATATTTAATAAAAATGTAAGCACTTTATTACCTTTGACGTGAGTTTAAAAATCTAATGTAATAGAATAAAACTGAAAACATATTTGATTTGGAGCATTAATCTCTTAAAATTACATACATCCAGACAAAATGAAAAAACCAAGGAATATATATAACATAAAGTCACACCTGAAATCGCTATATTTCGAACATGGCAAGCTTGCTAGAAGAACTCTAGTAGTTTGAAATATAGCGATTTCAAGTGTGACTTTTATCTAAAGTGTTTTATCCTTTTAAAGTTTCTATAATTAATGCTAATTTGTTACATTGCTAATAGTGTTACTTTATTTTTATTTTAAATACATATGTAATGAACAAATTAAAAGTAATTACAAAATCAGAAAAGAATAAAACACAGAGAAAGTCACACTTGTAATCTCCATATTTCGAACTCGTTGAGTTCTTTTATGGTAAGAAGACAAGAACTGTAGTAGTTCGAAATATAGCGATCTCAAGTGTGACTTTATCTTAGTGTTTTATCCTTTTCTGCTTTTATAATTACTGTTAATTTGTTACAGTGTTAATAGTGTTACTTTATTTTTATTATATATATATATATATATATATTCCTTGCATATACTGTAGACCATTGTTACCAGATAAAGAATAAGATATAATTTAGAACAGAGAGTGAGTAAATATCGTTGCTATGTTAAAATAAATCTCACTAATATTACAGGAGGAAGTTTCGCCGTATATATCCCGTGGTACAAATTTTGTCCAAAGATTGAAATAGCTTATTATGCATTTTCACAGAGAAGTTGGATATCGTGGTACATTGCTTAAAAAATTCTCCTCAAACATCTTTAAATCGCATAGCACAGCAAGTTTAAGTTTTCAGCAATATAGAAAACTCTTTTCTTCACACATGACGGGAGGCCAGTGCAGGATTACGGCCCGCGGACCATAGTTTACATTCCTGCGTTACTACGGCTCTTATCCAGAGAGAAGGATCGGTTTCAGTGTTTGAGCTGGCCTACTCGATTGCCATATTTGACACCATCTGTAAGATATCCTTAACAGTGGGCCATATGAAACGTGGCCACAAGGCCCTACAGCGTTGCGATGCAGGATAAGAGCCGTCAGCCGTAGTGTGTCACGTGAGTAGGTTCACCGCGTCCACTTTAACACAGAAGTACATCTCCACAGTGTCTGAGGGAACAAGGACGTCATTTCCAGAGCAGCAATAATAAGGAAAGGTATTCCGATATTTATGGATATTCGACTAGGGAATGGGTTACGGTTAAATGCAGTCCACTTTTTAACAAAATATTCTATATTCATATGTCCTAAATAAAACAACAAAAATCCTTCACGCAGGAGCTGCGTAAACTAAGCGAATTCTTCACCTAGTAGAATAACTTTAAAAATTACTATGAAATCTAAATTATGTTATAATTAATTAATGAAATGAAATAAGCTATGGCATTACTATGTGGAATTAGGGGAACAACATTAGAATTCTTGCAATCTATAAGTATTACATAAGGGGAAAAACATTTTAGAATAGTAACAATAATGATTATTATTGATATAAAACAAAAATCACTATTACTATTAATTAAATAAAATGTATAACCACTGATAGAAAACGCTATACTATTTGGGTATTTTAAAAATTTTTAAATGTAACCATGTTTATGAACTGAGCCCTAGATCTAATCTTTACATTCACTAGAATAGAGAGAAATAACAGAAAGTTTCGAGCTGGATTGTGTATTTGAGAATAAGATGTTCATATGTTTCCATAAAAAAACATGTAACTATTTAAAAACAATTACAATATATTAATCAAATATACACAATTGACATTAAACAATCGAAAGTTTCATTGTTTTTCATTGACTTTGAAATTTAATTTCAATGTTATTGTAGTAAAAACATGTAACGCACACGTTTTTCTGAAGGTTATTACAGAGCATTCTTACATACAAATATAATTCTTAAACACATATTGGATTAATATTTCATATTTGCTATCTTCACCGCGCTGTTTTTGTTAAATATAAACCATATGCATCGTTATTAATGCAGTTTTATGCTGAATTAAGTTCTCCTTTTATTTTAAAGCAATATAGAGAAAATTAAACCCAAAAACAGTTTTTATATTTTGGTTTTTAAATATACCCCTACACCTAAAGGTCCAATTTATATACGGGTTTTGTTGCAAAAAAAAAAAAAAAAAGTATTAATGCCGCTAGAACGTTTGAGTTTCAGGTAAAGCTCTCCCCCTTCCTAACTCTCCGATTTCACTGATTTTCAGAAACTATTTTTCGTATTTTTAATTTAAAATTGCAACTAAATATTAAATTTAACTTTAACCCCCACTCGTTTTTCAGGTATACACTCCCTTCTAATTGCCCGATTGCTCTGATTTTTTGGAAACTGCTTTTATTAATTAATTTTAAAGAAATATACTGAGTAACTTTGAGAAAAACAAAAATTTTGGGCCATTAAAGCGATTTATTTCTTTTTAAAAAGAATTTCGCTCTTGGCCAACCCCCATCCTCAACGGTTCAATGTTGATGGTTAATGAACTCGACGAATCTTTTGTAAGTTGATCGTAATATGTCGAATTTCCTTGAGAAAAAATAAAAATTGCGACCGATAGAAAATGAAGAGCACTTAATCATATTAGACTTTTACAGTTACAACAGTTGCTCAAAATGCCCACCATAGGTGTCGATACATTTCTGAGTACGTTGAACTACTGATTGCGTGAGTGTCCTCAGCGATTGCAGTACATGCCGTTTCAATTTCTTCCCGAAGTGCCTCTGTTATAGCTGGTTTTCTACGTATACAGTACCATAAGTCCCAAATTTGTCTCGAATGCGTTGGCAGTTCTGTTCTGTGCACACGTCCCCATTGTCTTTGTACTTTAACAACATTCTCGGTTTTCCAATACACTTCAAAATTGCTTTCCGCTGTTCATACGATAACCTTGGCTCCATTTTGTTGTAGCATAGCTAGCATAACGTAATGTGAGTCACATCTATTTACAGAACATCATACAATAATCTTGACTTCATTTGTTCATTGTTGATTTACCTGTCATGTAGCAACGCTATCATAATGTATGAGTCACATCTGTTTACAGAACATCATACTACACATTTCTGTTGTTTTTCGGTTCAACTTTGAAATATATTAAATAGATATCTACTGGGAATGTGCGTATACATTTTTAGTACATTCGGCACACACACACACACACACATGTATATTAATGTATTTTTGGTGCCTACTTAGTACGATCGATTTTGATTTGAAGAAATATTTCAAAAATCTTTTCATGGGTACAACTGCAATAGCTGGTACATCCCTTTGGAATGCGCTAAATATAACTGATTACATCAGTAAAATGAAATAGTAAACTTGTTCGAAGAGTAAAACACAATCTGTACAACGAATTAGATAAATGAAAGATTAAACAAATAGAGAAAAATTACATAAAATATTTTTGTCCATACTAAAACTATTGCAGAATATTATAGTTTGGCTGGGCTGGGACGTGGAACAGCGACAAAAATGAAATTACTAAGTAAGAGTATTTCTTATCAACGCAGGAGGGAACTGAATGCCTGTTTAACTTCTGAAAGTGACAACAATACCGGACATGCCCATTATTTCGTCTGCAAAATGAGTAATTACTAATTTCCCTCACTGAAACTGCATAAACAAAGAACGGCTTGGGTAGAACATGCTTCTAAATTGCTTTGATGTTTTAGCACATTTATTCTCTACCAAATAATAGCCATTTATAATTATTTGAGGGAGGACATTGTCAAAACTCTTGGTAATATGGTGTGGTTCAATTGCTCCCGGCTCCTGTTTTTCCCTTTTAAGTTTCAAACTGCACATATTTCGTGAAATTTCTGACGGCATATCTTGGTGTATATTAAACATGACGAAAGAATGGTGCTCTCTTTAGCACATGTGCTGCGCGTGCTCGTAAAGAACAATTGCATGTTGTGTGGCGCATCTGAAATGCTGTTACGTAATAGACACCTGTGTTGAGTGCAATAACGTGTGTTTACTACTCACATTACTAGAAAAATGTGTAGATAAAGCAATGCCAAAGACTGTGAAATTTGTAGTTCACAAACCACCCATTAGAAATCTGCTGAAGAAAGTGAAAGGATGCCTAAGAAGGAAAAGCAGCGGCGCTGGAGATATCAGACTGCAAACCTACTTCAGCTGTCGCGGTTGGTGGTTTGCATAAGCTTATGTCGCACATACAGAGTGATTTATATACAACTACACATTTCTTTCTTTATTTATTTCAAAACGAATGATGCTAGCCACCAACTCCAAATGTAGAGTATCTTTGGTAAATTATTAACCTCTATAGAAAATGTTGAAAATATCCTCCCTCCTGCATAAGGCGAACTCAACACGTCGTGCCATTTTACTGGCTGCTTGTTGGAGAGCTGTATCGTTATAGTGTGCTTCAGGTCGTCCAGTGTTTGGGCATGTGTGGCATACCCTCTTAATTTAAGTAACCCCATAGGAAGAAGTCCGGTGTTGTCAAATCAGGGGATCTCGGTGGCCACAGGTTCTTGGAGATTATTCGGTCGTCAAAGAAACTTTCAATTAGCGCCATGGATTGGTTTGATGTATGGCATGTAGCGGCATCTTGTTGAAAATATCCATGAACCAGCTCTACATCGTCCAGTGGCTCAACAAACTCCATCGTGGGTCCCGAGCCGTACATTTAAGGCATGAAACAAAAACCTCAAGCCTGAAAAAAAAAGGCCGTTGTCGGCCGTTTCACGCCCTAAATTGAATGGAACGCTGATGAGCTGAGTTGTTGAAGAGCTTCCGTAAATAAAACAAATCAATAGCAAATCCCATTAAATCCGGCAGTACTCAGCAGTGTCCACATTCTGATCAAGGAAAATATTAGTCTCACTATTCTCTGAGCGGATATTGCGAACCAAACACCGACTTTTACTGGATGTATATGTGCTTCATGATGGCATGTGGTTTTTGGACGGGAAAACTGTGTGAGTTCTGTGTATTTGCATAGCAGCATAAATGGAATCATCTGTGAACCTTATTATGGACAAGGATTGTGCACAATGAACAAATATGTTGTGTTATGTCAGAGGAAGGACGTTTTCTACATGTTTGTAAACATTAATAATATCCCAAAGATACTCTACATTTGAGGTATAAAGTTGTGGCTAGTTTAGTTTTGAAATAAACAAAGAAAGAAATGTGTTCTATGTAAATCATTTTGTGTGTTACTGCCAGGTATGAAATGAAATCTTTCAACCAGCTGAAGAGTCGTTGATTCCAGTAATGTTAATACACATCTGGGATTAGCGGGCCAATGCGCTGCGTTGCATTGACTCTCGCCTTAAACACAACGGCGATTACCTAAATCACATGAGTTAAGGAAATAGATAAACGAAAGGAACCGAAAGTTATGTCACCTTTAATATCACCATGGCTGAAATCGTTTCTTCTTTGAATATCAGGTCATTATTATAGAACTTTCGTCATTAAAGTCACTTGAATTTATTGCAGTCAATTTATTTTTATGCGGCATGCTGAAAAGGAAAGTGTAACACAACAGGCCACAAGCATTTTTACAAGAGAATTTTCGGCAGGAGATCGAGGTTGCGCTTTCGTATGCAGGCATGCCTTGATATTAATGACAGCCTCTTAAAATACTTGCGGATATTATCATCATACTTCTAAAATTCCAAGGTCTCTTCCTACGAAATATAGAATTACGCTCAATAATGCAAAAGTTATTAGAAAAAATTATGGGCCGAGGGTGAGTGAAACGACCAGTAATATTTGAAGGCGAGTCTTTCTATATTAGGATCATGCTGACGGATTTGATTAATATAATTATACAGTTTCCTAGTATTACATTACTAAGCATTATCAGTTCATTATATTTATGTATCTGTTTTAGTTACTAATAAAATTTTGGACTTAACTCTGCCAATCCTGTATTTTTAACACTGACTTGAAGCAACCTACAGAAAAGGCTGTGAAATTCTAACAGCATAATACCTGCGCAACAAACAACATGAACTATGAAAACACGGCGGCAAATAGAACGATATTACATCATGTTTAAGATTTGTAATATAATTATGAGCTCTTGAATCTGGTTAGCATTAATTTCGCGGTGCTTTGCCTTTGACGGTGTCACGAAAGTTCACCTCCCTCCGCGCCTCTCTAGACAGCTCCACCCTTTACAACAGACACTTGCACATGTGGGGTGCTCTCCCTCAAATGTATTCTGACTGCCTCTAAATGAATTTTCTTAACGTTCATATGCAATATTCATCAACCCCTAAGGTTCCGGAGTTATAAATGGGTTAAGTGTATTCTTGTTGCGATATAGCTCTGCTCTTCTAGAGCAATGAATACTGACTGAACTGAGACAAAAACACCTCGTATTTGTACTGGGCGTTTCATAAAATATCCGGCGCACCTTCCGGTTTTTCCCTGCCCTTTTAAGTGTAATGTGTAGGTCATATCGTGTAACGTACCTTGTACATAGCTTACTGAAATTTATACGTATCTTTCGTTTTATAATAACCTTTAACTGGTGACTAGCAACTACTCTAAATATATAAATGTACATTCCTTAACAGATGTGCTTGTCAGAGATCTTATGTTAACATTATCATCTAATCACTATAGATCCTGTGCACGACAGGATTTCCAGAATATGCCCATACCGCTCACAAAGAGTTTTGCATCTCGGTAGGCTGGGCATGTCTGAGCGGGCGCGCCTGTATTCTGAATTCGCTTCTTGAAACTGTGTATAAAATATTAGCTGATAGAAAATGCTGAAAAACGTTGTACAATGTTTGCAGCTAAGCAAACACTGTACCGGGTAAACACATTCCGATTGACACGATATGATTGAATTCTGTAATATTTCTGTTTTATTTTCGTATGCATTCCTTGAGTAATTCCAAAGCGCGAGGATTTGTTACTTTAGTTACATGTGACAATTTATCTAAAAATATTACATTCATTTTATTGTATATATGTATACACCTATATACAGAGAATGTCAAAAATGTATACACACTTCAAGCAAAGAAAAAACTGTGTTAACATAACAAAACTGAATTCACACAACAGAAAATGAGCATTAATCATCTTACACTTTTACAGTTACAACAATTGCTCAAAATACCCACCATCGGCGTCGATACACCTATGAGTACGTTGAACTACTGACTGAGCAACGTTTGCGAAAGTGTCCTCAGCAATTACAACACATGCCGTTCCAATTTCTTCCCGAAGTGCTGCCAGTGTACCTGGTTTTCTACGGTATACAACATCCTTAAGAGTGCCCCATAGGTAGAAGTCCAACTGGTTCTGTTCTGTTCCATTGCCTTTGAACATCAATAACATTCTCGGTTTTCCATTGCCACGTCAAAGTTTCTTTCCGCTGTTCAAATGATAATCTTAGCTCCAGTTTGTTGTAGGAACGCTAGCATAACGTAATGTGAGTCCCATCTGTTTACAGAACATCATAGGATAATTTTGACTTAATTAGTTCATTGTTGATTTACCTGTCACGTAGCAACGCTATCATAATATATGTGAGTCACATCTGTTTACAGAAGTTTTTCGGTCTAACTTTGAAATATATTAAATAGATATCTACTGTGAAAAAGTGTATACATTTCCGGCACCCTCAGTATATACCATTTTCCATTCTTTAGGTATATCTTCATCATTTATACAACTTTCGATTAGTTCTCTTAATTTTTTAAACAATTGATTCACAAAATTTGTAGGAATTCCTCCAATTCCATTGGTTTTGCTATTTTTAAAATGTTTGACTGCTTCTTTCATAATTTATAAATTTATATAATTTTGAACTAATATATCACCTACTTGATAAATATGTGTATTAAAATATCAAAACATATGCTTATATATAAAATTGTAAAAGGTGTATAAAATATTGAATACTATAACGTAATATATATGAGTTTAACCACTAACACTAGATTTTATTATTTTTATTACTTACGGAAACATATACATATACAATATATACATATACAATTAATATATGGATTAATTAATTGATTTTTATTGATTTTTCACTTCATTTTTACTCTTTCTCCGGTGCCTAATTCAGCCTGCTACTACAACAGTATGCTACAAAAGAATGTTTCAAATTTTGCAACGTCAAACTTCTACTATTATTTCGTAAAAGTGATTTACACTGACTGAAACTACGCCCTCGTCACGTGCAATTAGTGGGAATTTAAACTTTACTATATATTCATGAGTTGCGCCTGATTACAGTTGTTTATTTGACACACCATACTAATTTTACACATTCCCTCAGAGCTTGGAATTATTTTTAAGACACATTGCCCACTTTAGTTTTGATAGCATATTTTGCAGGTGCCGTATATTTTAGTCTCGAGCACAGAGCATAAAACGCATTACAAGTAAGTTTCACCTATAAAACAATGTATTGGAACCTCTTGTGTGCTAGCAGAGAATGGGCTAGTGATCTGTTCCAAATCATCAATTTTGATAGCCACCTTTCAGTCTAATGGTGCGACCGAATTTTAGTTTCCATGGCAACCGCACTGCACATAACTCTGTCCACAACATAACCCTGGGATCCTGTCGTTTTCCCCAAGAGATAGAGGCAAATGTAAGGAAAAGGGTGATAGAATATGCTTGTGACAGGGGAATTCACATAGCAATGTTTGAATTTCAACAAAGATGGAAGACGAAACTCTTATTCCTACTGTGCAGATTTGGGCCGAGGACCGTAAAACTGGTTTAAATGTATTGATTCATTTGTTGTTGAGTTTGGTTAAAGCCCCTTTTTACTGCTCAGACATCGCAGGCGGGGGACACTGATGATACATGAGATGAAATGATACATTGGGAAAGTTTTTTTTAGGGAAGGAAGCGTTCCAGGCCTAAGTTTAGTGTACCTTCTCTGCATTTGTCATTTATGAGGACTGAGGAAAACCTGGAAAAAGCCCCATACAGGGAGGACGGTCTCCCGATCACGAGTCAGCGCCTTAACTACTTCGGCCTTCAGTGGCGATCTCTGTGTACAGTTATACACTCTTTACATAACGTCAGATACAGTGTCTGCATTGCAAACCTTTAAAATTTACCTATTTCAGAAGGTATGCGGTTTAGAACAGTGAAATCAATTCTGTTATCGTTAAAACAGTTAAAATCTCCCGGTCCGTTTTGCTGAGGTCCATGGTTTAAATTACTAGCATAGCTTTCACCAACTACTTTGGTTGGCATCTTCAGTGGACAATGCACAACACCTAACTGTTAACAAGACGACAGTATTGATCTGTCTCTGTCTGGCTTTAGAGGAAGATCGAAATCACGAGTGCGGCGGAAGTGGAGGGGGAGAGGACGGAGCGGTGGTGGTTGTTGGTTTTTAAGAATCGATTTCCATGTGCTACTTAGATGATATCCGCCATCTCTATTAAAGTTGTTTGGATCCTGTTGTATTTCCAATGCTTCCCTCCTGGCTAGATTTAAAAATCCTTGTGTTTTTGCAACCACTACTGTTTTATTAAAGTATATACTATGACATTCATTTATTGCATGTTCTGCTACTGCAGATTGTTCGGTTTGATTAAGATGCAGATGTCACTGATGTTCATCCAATCGTTTTTTGATGGATTTTCCGGTCATGTCTATGTAAACTTTGCCACATTCACATTGTATTTTAAAATTCCTGTAGTGTCAAGAGAATGCCTTGGATCTTTTGCATTATTAAGCATTTGACCTAATTTAACAGTTGGTGTGAAAATAGATTGCGTGCCTTTTTTCTTTAATATACGTGCTATACGCACAGTAACGTATTCTATGTACGTCAGAAAAGCCTTGGGATTTTTGTTTGAGCAGGTGTTAGATTGCCGTTTGCTTAGGGCGGATGGCTCTGTCAATATCTTTGTTGCTGTATCCATTGACTTTGAAAACATCGCAGAGATGATTTAATTCATGCTTAAGATGTTCCGGTCTCGGACTCGTGAGCGGGAGGTCTGGGTTCGAATACCGCCAGGACCGTCCTTCCTGACTGAGGTTTTATCCAGGTTTTCCTCAGTCATAAATGGCAAATGCCGGGGAGGTTCCTAAACTTAGGCCTGGAACGATTCCTTCCATAAAATCCGTTCCCAATATATCATTTCATCTCATGTATCATCAGTGTCCATCGCCTGTGGTGCCTCTGTAGCAAAACGGGCGTTAAACACAATTAATTTATTTATTTATTTATTCCCATTGCTACTCCTTCTTTCTGTTCGTAGAATTTGGTTCTCTATTGAAAATAGCTGGAGGTTAGAACATGTTTAAATAATGTAATTTCTTCTGCTTTTGGGTGGAGTTGTAGGAGATTTTAACTGTTTTAACTATAACACCGGCCGTGAAAGCCTAAGAAGTGATATAATTCTGTTATCATTAATTGGACCCCCATAGTATTTAGTTCACTGCCATTGTATAGGCCCCTGACATAGGTACATTCTTGCACAACTAGATTTTTAACATCTCGTTTCATTTCCAAAATAGTTAAGGTCGGAGTTAGATGAAACATCCGGTATACATGCTCGACGAATAAACACATCCTACTGATGTAAACATATATTAAAATGAACAATAACGTTACTCTTAAAGAACAATGTAGTTAATAAGAAGGATTAAGGAAGCAGCAATGAATAAATAGCTGAAACAGCCACATAATAATGCAATATTTCGAACCCCTTTTGTTCTTCTTTAAATGCAATAGACAAATGTGCACACACTTTATACTTTTGCCTTGTATTACAGAGCTCATAAGGTATGCAGATTTTTTGTTGGAGTGGCAGGAAATTTGTTTGCCTCGTGGCATTTAAATAACAGTAAAGGTTAATTTGCGTGGTCGACATACACTTTCATTTTGGAAGGTGTTATGTGCAAGCTTTGCTTCAGAGAGTCAGTGTATGTAAGTCCCTGAGATTACACAACTGGGCACTGAACCGCGAGTATTGAGGTCTCTCTTTCTCTTTTCACTGAGTCAGATTTCTCAGAGTGAAATGAAAACTAAACGTAATCCTAGAAATTTCCTTCTAGCGCGGCGTACCAGGAAGAGCTGCAGAACTTATTAGATAAGGGGAGAAGCGTGAAATTGGAAGCATGGAGTGATGTTTGAACACAGAAACGCTGGGCTCATATAGCTAGAAATACTATTATTGATGCTACAGTAAACGAAGGAATTACAAACACTCCAGCACAGGTATTTAAACTTCTGTGAGTATTCGGGAGACTGGCTTGTTTCTGTTTAAGTTTCATATTTCTGTAAGGTAGCACTCGAAACGAAACATAATGAGAAAAAACTGGATATGTACAGCGTGTAACAAAAATTTGAGACAAACTTTGGAAGCAAGTTCCTCACACCAGAGCAAAGGGGACAAATCCTGGGGGTTCAAGAATCTTGAAAGGGGTTATTCAAACATTTTTTCTGGTGGTTGATTTTGATTCTTAGCGAATTTTGAAGGGGTATAGCAATTGCAATTGATCCCATGAAAAGATTTTTGAAAAATGTGTACCAATCTTCATCGATCTTACTTACTAGGCACCAAAAATGACAAAGAACACACACACGCACACACACACACACACATCTTAAAGCTCTAGCGGTCGCAATTTTTGTACTTTCTCAACGAAACTCTGTATTTAACCATAAATTAACAAGTAATTCATCCGGTTAAAAAAAATCGGCCCTGGTGGTGTAGTGGTAGCCATACTTGCCTCCTAAAGTGATTTTTAAATTTTGCTTTAACTCGCACTCTTTAAATGTCGATTTTCAGGTATTTCCGCATTTTTAATAATTCGATTTCCCTTTTTTTTCGGAAAATATTTTGATATTTTATTTTAATGGCACATACTGAGTTTTGTGGGGAAAAAAACAAAAATTGCGGTAACTAGAGCGATTTTTAATTTTACTTTTCATTTAATTAAATTAACCACCACCAGTGATCCAATTTTACTGTTTTTTTAACTCGATTGATTGATTGATTGATTTGGTTTATATACGGACGCTCTGTAACACCTCAAGTCATGGGCATCCCATTAAATCAGGGCGCTTGTTCAAGCCCAGCCAGGATCGATAGAATTTTTTCGGTCGAAAAAATCCCAAGTATGGCTTCCTTCGGAAGGGATTTAAAGCCGTGGGTCTCATGTCGTACATTTACGGCACGAAAAATAACCTCAAGCCTGAAAAAAGAGGCCTCTGAGCAAAATTTGTCGGCCATTTCACGCCCTGATTTGAATGGGACGCTCATGACTTGAGGTGTTACAGAGCGTCCGTAAATAAACCAAATCAATCAATCAATGGAGTTTAAAAACCAGCAAAATTGGATCATTGGTGGTGGTTAACTTAAAGCAAAATTTTAAAAATCGCTCTAGCTATCGAAATTTTTTTTCAACAAAACTCAGTATGTGCCATTAAAATAAAATATCAAAATATTTTCCGAAAATCAGGGAAATCGAATCATTAAAAGTGCGGAAATACCTGAAAATCGACATTTAAAGAGTGCGAGTTAAAGCAAAATTTAAAAATCCCTTTAGGGGCCGCAATTTTTAAATTTTTGAAGAAAACTTGCAACATGACAATGTAATACAATAAGAAAAATAGTTTCTGAAAATCGGTGAAATTAGATTTTAAGAGTGGGGGTTTACGTGAACCCAAAATTTAAACATCGCTCTGCGACACCAATTATGGTTTTTTCCTCAACGAAATTCAGCATTAGTCATTGAAATGAAATAAGAAAAAGCTTTTATGAAAATCAATGAAATCAAATTGTTAGGAGATGTGATATGCCTGAAACCCAAAATTTAAAAGTCACTCTAGCGGCAAAAATATTTGTTTTTCACAGAAAATTCCGTAGGCACAGTTGAAATGAAACAGGTAAAATAATTTCTGAAAATAAAAATGTTGAACCGCTAGGATTAGGTATAATATGAAAAACGAAATTTAAAAGCGCTTTACCATTTAAATTTCTCTCCATTGTTTCAAAATAAAAGGACAAATTAATTTAACATATGTACTGTATTTATAAATGACGCATATGTTTTATATCTAACGAAAGCATTGTCGTGAAGAGAAAAAATGTGAAATATTAATCTAATATCTGTATGAGAATTATATTTGTATGTAAAAGAGTTGTAAAAATCTTCAGAAAACGTTTGCATTACGTGCTATAACTACAATAACATTTTAAGTAAATTTCAAAGCCAGTGAAAATCGATGGAACTTTCGATTGTTTATTGTTGATTGTGTGTATATGCTTAGTACATTGTAATTGTTTTTAAAGTTTTCGTTTTATTGCAACATATGAATATTTTCTTCTTAAATACACAACACAATGTAAATCGAAACGTTTTGTTATTTCTCTCTATTTTAGTAAATGTGAAGATGATATCAACGGTTCATTCATAAACACTTTACATTTAAAAATATCTAAATTCCCCACACAATATAGTTTTATCTGTCAATGCTCATATATTTCATATAATAATAGTATACCATTCATTTTTGTGATTTAATATCAATAATAATAATAATAATAATAATAATAATAATAATACGAAGATGAAGAGGAAGAAATAATTCTAAAAAATTTTGTTTCTCTTTTGTAATACTTATAAATTAAAAGAAATATGCTTTTATTCCCCATACTTTTGAAAACTGGAGTAATTTCACTATAGGTATTTATTTTCAAGTCATTTTGAAGAGAGAGAGGGGGGACAGACAAATCTAATTAAATAACGTATACTAGTTAAATGTTTCCTTTATTAGTAAGCTTTAGATGTTTGGTATTCCAAGTAACAAACTGTAATGTCACACTCAATTCATTTATTAATAAGGCCATAATTTTGATTTTATATTCTTTTTAAAGTTACTATACTTGCTGAGGAATTAGCTTAGTTTACGCAGCTCCTGTTGACATTTTATTGTTTGAAATGAGTTGCAGGGAATATTTTCCTTGAGCTGTTGCAAAGAGAAGACATTGTGGACACTGAGATGCATGCCAAGCAACAGAAGGGATGAACACACGAGTGTGGTTCACTATGCAATAGTATATAAATTATTCTCTCGCCTGCTTAGATTAAAAAAATGTAAAATGTAAAAATGTTAAGCAAATATATTATTGCATTTTTAACGTACCTATTGAATTTTGCTGTAGTTTCAATATTTTAAGCGTTTTTGTGTAAATTGTTTCAGGGAAATCCTTATATAGCCCTATTTAGCATAACCACAGCAACTTTAGGCTAATTTAAGGCTGTAAAACATTTGGTATATAAATAAATGATTCGCTCAGCTCCGATCGCTTAGAGGGAAATTCGTGAGTCAAAGTTTGGGACCTTCTGCTCAAGAGTGATTTTAGTACATTATTTCTGAGAGTGTTCGGACACAATTGACTCTTTAGAAGGAGAGAAAGTGGAATAAATTTATTTTCTATACATACTTTCGTATTCTTGTTATCATCAAAAGTGTAGTAAACATAAAATATCAAAGTATGCATTATTTTCTTAAAATTCTCTAATCTTCAAGTAGACTTAAATCTCTTTTAGCAGTGTTTAACGCCCGTTTTACAGAGGCATGGTATACGGTGGTTTTTAATTATCAGGGCCGGGAAGTTAGGCAAATAACCTTTTCTATCTGAGTTGGACATATTTAAGAGTCAGATATAAATGAACATGTTTCCGTACATTTGGGGTCAGTAGGGTCAGTTTTTATTTTGCCCCGCCCCCTTTTGTTGCCTATTTTAAGGTTTAAAACAATTTTTGTCTGTTTTGTATCGTTATGGATTTTTCGGCGATTATTTACGCAGTTAAAAAGTACATAAATAATTTCAATATATCGAAGAAGAAAAAAAAGTTATAAAAGCTAAATGGCATGTTCACCTCACGAAAATCTCTCTTGACATTTTTGTTATACATTTATTTCCTTCCAAGAAGTCAAAAACTTTCTCCTCAACCCATTTACGTAAGCTCTTTAAATAGCGAACCTTCATTAGTGAAAGGAACGCACGGTTACCCCGCACATACGAATACCAGGAAATAGAGAAGATGAGGGAGGTACTGTAGTTTTGAATAGTCCTGGTGAAAACCTTGTTTTAATCTGCGCGAGACATTTCTGGAAAACTTGTAGTGGGGGTAACTTCTCAGCTGCATAAATGTAACAAACAATTGCAAGCGAGAAAGACGAGAGCGGTACAGCTGTGCAATAAACTGTCCCTACAACAATCCTGTTATAATTTGAACCCCTAAGCATATCCCTAATAAGCAGCCAAAATGAACAAAATTTTATATTAATTGTGTTATTAATAAAATTATACATATAGAATGTTTGAAACATGTATTCAGTACGGAAGAGAGATACTAACCTGATTCTCCTATGAAAGTGTAAACAGAAAATGAACTCAACCGGAAACCACTGAGCACTTTTAACTCAATCGCCAGAACTATTCAAAATTACTTTACTTTGTCTTGATAATATTTCCATGATGTCCTCAACGGCATTTAAGCTACTTAATTTCTTTATCACATGATTAAAGTGCTTAAGCTTACTTTTTTTCGTTACAAGCAACAATAATATGTTTGTTCAAGATATCAACGGTCATAGTCAGCCAGCCATTTTTCATCATGGATAAAGAACGTTTTACTTCCACTGAAGTGGTTGGAATATACTTAAAACAAAATATTTCGGAAGGCCTCATACCAGTTACAATAGAACATTCACCAATAATGAGTCACGTTACTCGCTGTTTTCACTTTTAATAAATGCCTATTTTTATTTTATTACTGCTTATTGATAGTATTTTAAGTGCCCTTTTGCCCAATTAAATGTCTGAACTTCTGAACGATGTGCGAGGTAAAATAACTTGCAAAAAGAATTTGAAGAGAGATAAGCAAGTAGCAAGGATTGAGAAACACATTTAATGAGAAGGTTTCAGGCTTAAAATCGAAACCCAGGGCTCTTATTGATGAGTCCTTGCCTTAACGACTTTGACCATCTGTGTCGGTGGAGACCGGATTCTCATTGCATGGGAGTTTCAACATTACTGGCAACAGATTTTTATACATACAATCACTGACAGTTTATCGTTATTAACACCGTGCGTTAATCCCATGCCTAGGGCCGCATGCACCAACTGCAATTCATCAAAAGCGGAGGCGTCATGGGCAACTGTGACCGGCCTACTCTACGGATTAACGTTTCATGGCATCAAGGACAGGAAAAATAAAAAAGGGCGATTTACTTTCCAGAAGCAACTACTGAACCACGTTTACCATATTTCTCTTAGCGCCGGTCAGGGCTTCACCTCAAAGGTTGTATTTGTATAAACGATGAACTTACTAAACGATTCTTAAACTCCTGAGCTCTTCTATCGCAAAAGATTTACTAAACGTTAAGTAACACTGTAAATGTAAGAACCACTGTAAATACCTCGCGTAGATTATTTCTGTTTATTTAAGCAAGCACTTTTATATTCTCTGAACAGATATGCTTGTCTTCCAATTTTGACTGAAGATTGGAATGAATCAATATCGCATGTGCTTATAATGAAATGTTTTTGCGGTTTTAATTTAAAGCATTGCTTTTATCGCCATTAAATGAACATTATTACTGAATCTGCATATGAGTTGCGAACATAATACATTTCAAGTATTTTGTTTTAGCAAATTCCGAAAGAATTGCAGGTATTGCGGTTGTACCCATAAAACGATTTAGAAAAAAAAAAAAAAAAAAATGAAGCCTTCTTCGATGCTACAAACTAGGTATCTACAATGACAATGAAAAACGTGTGTGTGTGTGTGTGCGTGTGTGTGTGCGTGTGTGTGTGTCGCTCTAACGGTCGTCATTTTTGTTGTTTCTGAACAAAAACTCTGCATATGACCATTAACAAACGATTCACCGAGTTCGTTAACCAGTAAAATTGGGTCATTGGGGTTGGCAGTTAACCGAAAGTGATTTAAAAAAAAAATAATAAAAAATAAAATCTCTCTAGCGATAGCAAATTTTTTCTACAAAATACGGTATATTTAATTTAAAAAATTAATAAAGGTACTTTAAGAAAATGAGGGCTATCGAACTATTAGGAGAGTGGGGATTAAAGCGAAAATTTAAATTGCTCTAGTGGCTGCAATTTTAATTTAATATAAAGGCAACTCGGTATATGCATTGAAATAAAATAAGAAAATATTTTCTGAAAATGTCATATTACATTATTAGGAAAAGGAGTTTACCTGAAACCTAGCATTTAAAATTCGCTCTAGCAAATATTGGCTTTTTCACAGCCAAAGTCGGTATATAACTTTTAAATAAAATAAGAAAAATGGTTTCTGAAAATTAGACAAATCGGGCTGTTAGGATTGGGGGTAGAGCAGAAAACAGAAATTTAAAAATGTGGTTTAAAGTGAAATTTGCACTCTAGCGACCGCAATTGTTGTTTTTTTCTAAACGAAACTCGGTATAGGCCATTGAAATAAAATAGGAACAACAGTTTCTGAAAATCAGTGAAATCAAAATATTAAGATTAGGGGTTTACGCGAAACCCAAATTTAAATTTACTCTAGCGGCACATGTTTCATTTTAAACAACAAAATTCGGTATATACAATTTAAATAAAATAACAAAAATAGTTTCTGAAGCTAGGGAGTTTGGATCTTTAGAAATAGGGAATACTTGGAATCTAAAATTTATAAAGCTCTCTTACATTTAATTTAGTGTACATTGTTTTATAATAAAAGGACGATTAATTCAGCATATAAAATGTATTTATAGCTTTGCATGTTTTTATATTTAACAAAAGCATCGTCATGAAGTAGTAAATGTGAAATATTCATCTAATATATGTGTGAGAATTATATTTTTATGTAAGAGCTTTCTGTAATAACCTTCAGAAAATGTTTGTGTTACATGTTTTATACAATAACTTTTAAATTAAATTTCAAAGCCAATAAAAACTATGGAACTTTCGATTGTTTATTGTTGATTGTGTATATTTGATTAGTACATTACAATTGTTTCAAATAGTTACATGTTTTTGTTGTATTGAAATATATGAACATCTTAAAGGCAAATGTAACTCAAAACTTTTTGTTACTTCTATCTATTTTAGTGCATGTAAGGATGTTATCAAGGACAGAGCTAATAAACACGGTTAAATTTAAAATCGTTTAAAAATGCGCACAGAATATATAATTTTGTATGTCAGTAGTCATACATTTCAATTAATTAATAGTATATCATTAATTTTTTATTGAATTTCAATAATAATAATAATAATAATATGTTGTTGTTTTTGTGATAGCTTATAGATTGCAAGTAATGCCACAATTTATTTCATTTAATTAATTTATAAGGCCATAATTTGGGTTTTATATCCATTTTTAAAGTTATTTAATTTGCTGAGGAATTCGCTTAGTTTATGCAGCTCCTACGTGACGAACTTTTATATGACGCACATATTAGTGAAGTCTGTCATTAGCAGAGACCGACGCTTTGACAAATTCATTTTAAATGCATTAAATTAATTTAAATTATAAAGTTAATTTTTAATATTTAAATCTTTTAGTATTGAAACGCTAAATTGTATATTTTGTGCTTTCTGATCTTTAATGCAAACTTCTTATTTACACAATCATTACCTTTTAATAATAATAATAATAATAATAATAATAGCAACACTTTTATTCTGCAATGCTTGCATCCTAATAACTTGATTCTATATCAGGATATAGCACTATCGATTATGTTTTATTTGTCCCTGATTTGCATTTATCAATGCAATTTACATTACGATTTAAATTCTACATATTTCACAATTACAATACTAATAGTACTAAAACTTCAAAAAGCTAATCTGGAAACCAGCACTACGGTTATTTTAACTATAGCTTACAATTAACAAATCAGTGTTACATTTCACTTATATTTCAATTAACATACTTTTTAAATATCTTGTACAATTGATTTCCGTAGCTGTGTTTAGGGTAGGAAAAGCTTCCCATAGACCTTCTGTAGCTTTGCACAGGTCTCCACTGAAGATTCGTTGGGACGAGAGCAAACTGAACATATCTCAACTTCACATCTAAACTGGTGGTGACAACAATGAAACTACTAGTACGCATTAAGCTAACAAAATATTGTAAAGTTAAATTTTAGGGGTCTATAAAATAATGATTATGCTTTTTTTATTAACTCTCTTATACTGCAGGACAATAAATAGCGCACAACGCACGTCTAAATCTTTGTAAATAGCAATTGAGGTGAATAAAAGTAATCTTTAACGAGCGTTAGGTGGGGTCTTTTACAAAAGAAAGTTATTGGCTATCTAGTTTGGCTGTAAGCTGTTATTCATAGGATATTGTTGCACTGAACAATAAAAAAACAAGCAGAGAAGCGATAGCTTTTGAGACATTCTCTTTATATGAGCAATAATTCTACAGCTAGGGGTAGATTTGCGGAATTCATACAGTCAAGCATTTGACATGGAATATTTATGCGACCGCATCAACGTTTCTCCCGAGGGAATCGCGTGATTTTATCAGTGCTAATGATAACGCGGTCTTCCGCGTACCTCGCTAAGTTTTTTATACCTTAGGCGTCACTTTTTACATGAATCGAAACAGTTGCCATTACAGAGTTTTAATGTCTTTGTTTCTGCAAAATTCATGCATCATCATCACCACCACAGTTCATCAGTTATGGTCCTTTTTTACACATTTAATGCTCCCCAAGGGATGATATAACCATATCCAGGCTTTTCATAGTCAAAAGGTTGTGTTAGGATAATGCTTATCTCGTAAATGTGGGAAATATATATCTGTGATAGGGAGAGTGCAAAGATTTATGTAACGGCACGTTTTAGCCTACACAGGCAGTATAGCAAAGTGGTATGGTGTTTACTAGCAAGGCATAGCATGATAACAATATATCATATTAGTCCTGGTAGTAATGAATCAGTTATGCAGACTATTAAATTAATATTAACACTGATATTTATACGTTTACTTTGTGTTTATTGTTGTTTATTTTTATTTTTCATTGCATTGTGTTTATTGGAAGCAAAATGCATCTTCAGAACTTTGCTTTAACCAGGGCTGTATTCACGTGCTGTGTCCCACCTTGTTTATAAACTCATTTCTCATACCGGCTTGGAGTTACGCATCATCTTCTGTTCCATTGGTTAAGCTTTAGCCTGTTTCTGTATCAAGACAGACTATCTTGCCATATAGGCAGTGGACAGCTTCTCTTTCCCTTTGGTTTGTAATTCAATGATATTTTGAAAAATCTGTCATCTGCCAATTTTTGTATATCTTTCAAAGCGTACAATTATTTGGGCTGCTGCCGGAACCACCGTGACTTCCCTTTCTATAGCTTCATCGTCGCGGAAATATGTACAAGGGAGCCGAAGTCCTTTGGAGCAAGGTCGGGGCTATACGGAGGATGCTCGAGGATACTTCAAATTTCACGGTATCTCTTTGTCTTGTTAGCAGTACGAGGGCACGCGTTGTCATGGAAGAGAAATTCGCCTTCGCTACCGTTACGAAGTTTCCTGAGGATGTTACAGTAGAAGTCGGCAGTTACGGTTTGTCCTTGAGGCTGGACTGCTGTCTTCGTGATCCCAAAAGACTGTGCACAACACTTTCCAGCGAATTGTGTCACTATATACTTTTTTCTCTTTCTCGCTTGCAAGCGACGCAGGATGTTTCCACTGTATTGACGCACACTTTGTATCAGGCTGGTAATGGTGAATCATCACCTGTAACAATTCAGGCTAGCATTTCGTGTCCTTCATTGTGGTAGCGATTGAGATGCTGTACTGCCAGAATCATACTTTCCCTAACCTGTGCTACAGTTATAGTGTTTATAGTTACCCTTCTCTTTGATAGGATTAAATCTTCAACTCTTTACATATTCGCCTCTGTGTGAATCTTCTTTGGCCAGCCGACGCGATGTTCTTCGTCGACACTTGTGCGCCCTTCAGAGAACTTCTCACTCAATTGTAAATGACTTGACGTGATAGGTACTTCTCACCGTAAATGAAAATATATTTTTTAATATCCTTCAATTCTAATTCTTTGGCCCACAAAAATCGCACAGCGAATGCTGCTGGAAGGTTATACACTCACTCAGAAGCGCTACCATCTTGCAGCTGCTGTTTCACTATTGCAAACATCGATTATCTCATGTCGAATGTCACCTTTTCCACCAGATTAATATGTCTTATAATGTAATAACCTCAAGTGTCTAATTGAAACAAGTAGTACCCCCCATATCATTTTTAACTTACTTAATGACTTACCCTCATTTTATGGGGCCTTGTTATTGTTCAATTTTCACTACCATGAATGAACATGGAAACTGCCACAATCTTTAAAACACTTCATTTGCGTGCATCTCCTTGTTTATTACTTTCACTTCGAAAAATGTCATACACTCTTAAAATTACTTAAATATTGATGTTTTTTATTCGAGCAATGAGACACGCTATATCCTAAATAATTAAAAATATCAACTTGTTCTATAATTTGTTTATTTATAACATTTTTCATCTTAATTGGTCTTCGAAACGACACGTCAGAGAACAGAGTTGTTTAAAAATATGCCCTTTATTGTGAAATCTTTCTTTTCTCCGTTTTTGTAGCCCAGGTATATATAATGAAATAAATGTTTTTAGTTAATTTTGCATTATTTATGGCAGCCATGGGGTGATGCTTATTTCTCTGTTATATTAGTCGTATATATTGGATACACGCACTTCGGGTGTCAGGGGCATTCTTTATTAATACTTTTGTGTGTTCAACGTGGAAATCGTACTCATGATTCTAAGCACAGAAGGTGTGTGTTTTAAACTCGTCAAACTATGTCTAAAACAACACTTTCAGCAAATATATACAACTCATGCGATTCCTAGTAACTGTGAAGAAATAAAGAAATAAGAGCTGCGTGTCTCAGCAAGCCCCGAAGTTCAGTTGGTGAGTGACAGTGGTCAGGAATGGGGGGTCAAGTGCGTATGTGAAAATAGCAATTATCTGCGGCAGGAGTGCACGAAAGTGCCACACAGAGCTATGAGAAACACTGGGTGCGGTGTCCTGCCATATTAAACAGTGGCGAGTTTGACAGAGGCCTACTCATCGCTGGCTTGAACAGTGAATGTACTTGTAGACTACTTCGAAGGCTGCTAAACACAGTGGATTACTAGGAGACCCTCATATGACGGATTTCAACCCTATGTAAGTAGTTGTGTATAACTTTTTCTCGTGCCATAATAAACAATCGTTCGGTTGCCTGTGTTTTACTTCTCCCCTAAGAGAACCGCCTTCATCCAGTTTCCACTCGTTGCACAACTCAGCAGAAAATGAATTATACTTTCAATCGTACATCTTAGATTTTTCGTGTTGTCCTTGTTCACGAGAAAAATAAAAATATTTGCCATGACTTATGATATATTCCTTGTATAATTGTTTTATACAGTTGTGTGTGTGCATTGAAAAAGTATAAATAGGGACAAAGATACACAAGTTTTAGTTGCAAAATCAGCGGTGTGGGTGAAAAAAAATCGTTGTTTGTGTTGATAAACAACAGATACTAACCGAATATTTTATGACCAATGATTGAAACAGAATTTCCATTTCTAGCTTCTTAAATAGTGCTTAATTCCTTTATTATATACTGAATCCAACGGAACAATTGAACACGAACTTGAAAATGCCTAAAAATTCCCCAATAGTTAAGGAGTTTTAGAAGGTGGAGACATGTACGGTATTGCTATTATTTTTATTACAGAAAGTAACCTTGTGTGTTCATTGTTCTACAGAAAAACCCAAGTCATTATTATGTTGGTTTTATTGGCCTTGTAGCAAACTTTCCTTATCGATAAAAGGTTGACAATACATTTCTACGAGTAAGTGTTCGACTTAGGTGACTGAATTGCTCTCGTTTCCTTCAACCCTACAGAAGCCAGAAAGACGCAAACATACAGCAGCCGTTAAATATTCATTTATTACACCACCGCAGCTCTTTTTTCTAGTTCCGCTCCCAGTTTTTCAACTGCTTCTTCTCGCATAGCATTTATTTCTTTTGGTGCTCTTTATTAATTCGTCTTTCCTGTTCCACTTCCCTCCCTCTCTTTTAAAGTTATCTCTCCTAACGTTCTTCTTATCTTTCAGTCCCTCCGCGACAGACAACCAAGTACATAAATTCAGATCGATTTCTAGAAAGCTCTCGAGAATCCTCAAGTTAAATTGAGTTATAGCTCGTGCTTCTAACCCCCGGCATCGGCTGTCCTACTGCTTTGGTTAAGTGTCACCACGGGCGATTTGGAACGCTATGGAGCGATGCTGGATGATTGCTAATTTCTGAGCAATAGAGCAGATAAAAAATTAACGACTGTTCAGGGGAGAGAGAACCCGGGGAATGGCACACAGTGCTAAATTCTGTCTCTGGAGAGTTCATATTTTATTTAATTTTGTGAACAGAACCTCCCCAGCTACAACACTGATATTCCTACTGCATCATGTGAATTAAATTAACGTGAGGGTTACATGAAAAAAGGTGCTTTATTTGTAAACCTCGGTGCAGTAAATAGTGCTCTTCATTTTCTATAGTTTACAACAACAACAACAACAAAAAAAACCTTACTTTCCCCCCCCAAAAAGTTTTATATCAAAGACATTAGCTATAATGGAAATTCTTTTGTGAGCTTAACCCGCTTCAACCTCTGAAGAGCGGAATGTACGAGGTGTGATCAAAAAATAACGGAAATATTCGTTTTTCTTAAAGAACCTTTTCTATTCATGAACATCAATTCTATGCCGTTCAAAGTAATCCACTTCGGATATAATACACTTGTACCAGCGCTTTTTCCAATCTTGGAAGCACTTCCAGAACTCACTTTTCGGTATGCCCTCAGCGATTGTGCTTTCACCTCATCAATGGTGGCTAAAAGTCATCATTTCGTGGTTTTTCAGACTCGGGAATAGAAAGAAGTCGCAGGGGACCATGTCCGGTGAATATGGTGGCTGAGGCAGCATAACGGTTTTGTTTTTTTGCCAAAAATCACGAACAAGCAGCGAGGTGTGCGCAGCAATCTCGGAATAAACTTTGCTACCACGCGTTTCATGCCCAAAATATTAGAAAAAATTGCTTGGCATAAACCAAATGATATACCGATATCATTAGCAACCTCTCGTGATTCAGCGATTTTCCAAAATCATTTTCTTCATTTCTTCTACGGTATTTGATGTGCTGGGACGTCCAGGGCGGTTCTCATCTTCAACGTCTCAACAGGCCCTCTTTGAAACGTCTGTACCACTCGTAAGCTCTTGTCTTGCTCATAGTAGATTTGCCAAAAGCCACGGTCAACATTTCGAATACTTTGTTGCACTTTATTCCATTTTTCAAGCAAAATTTCATACAAAATCTTTGATCCATCTTTTTCGAAAGTAAAAAATCGCCGAGCACACCAAAACACGTCTAACCTTTTCTACTGTCAACATTGAACTAAACGCCAACATTGATCAGAAACATGTATACCAACAATCTAAAAAAATTGAAAATCCGATTTATGAATCTCGCGAAATAAAAAAAAAATTGCCGTTATTTTTTTATCACACGTCGTATATTAATGACTGGTATATTGAAAAGAAAGTCTAAAAGTATAAATATTGCAAGAAGAAGGCATGTCATAAATATCTTTCATTACAAATACCATTTTCATAATCATTTTTTTTAAAATAGTGAAAACGCACGAAATGAACATTGAAAACATTGAACATTGAACAATGTACTCTTCAATGTAGCTATTGAGGTTGTACCCATGAAAAGATTTTTGAAAATTGTATTCAAATCTCTGTCGATTCCACTTTCTAGGCACCGAAAAAGAAGATTAAAACGTTATATATCTATCTAAATATATGTATATGTATACAATTTTGTTTTTTCTCAACGATACTCGGCATATAACGATCAATTAACAAACCATTAATCTAATTCATTAACCAGCAACCCTGGATCATTTTGTTCAGGCATTAACCGAAAGCTAAATTTTAAAAATAACGCTAGCAGTTGCAATGTTTATTTTTCTCAACGAAACTAGGCATATAACGATCAATTAATCTAGTTCGTTAACCAGCAAAATTGAACCATTGGGGCTGGGGGTAAACTTAAAGTGAAATTTTAAAAATAGCTGTAGCGGTGGCAATTTTTGTTTCTTCTACAGTAACAACAGTAGAAGTTAAACCAATATAAAATGCTTTGCGAAGCTTACAAGATAATATATATATATATATATATATATATATATATATATATATATGACGTTCTTGGAAGAACAGGTAGCAAATGAAGAAATCTTAAATCATCTGGATAAATTAGGGCTGCGGAATGAATGACATAATTAGCGCACAGGTTTTACATTTAAGGAGTTGGCAAGGATTTGAGTCTGCAACGAGACGAGTTAATTTGGAAGAAAATAGGTAACGACAAAACATACTTTTTAAGGTTAGAGAGTGTTCTAAAATTAAGGCGCGGTACACTTAAAGATTAATGCATTAATAAAGAATTATGAATTTATTTCAAAATAGGTCTGATGTTCTCAATTCCAGGCACGTACGTAGTAACAGGTTAATGAATTTCTTATTGGAAGCTGCTTTTGCTTTTCATTTGATTTTTTTTTTTCTCGGGATTATGTGGAATTGTAAAAGATAGGAAAGATGTTATTGGCGTTCAACTTTTGACGCGGGTTTTTAATATATGTATCAAGAGATGAAAAGTTGTTAAAAGATGGTGGCCACGAATTAAAACAGAGAAAGGAATACATCTTTTGGTATGGGATGACAGCTGTCAAAATGAAAATACTGTTGTAAGTTGGTAATTCTGAGCCATGGGTCCAGAGCACTTGTAGAAGAACACGGTGGTTAGACATATTGAGAGATTTGTGTTACTATTTACGTTTTCTTTCTATCTTTTGTCACTCTTGTTGCTTTAGCTGCATTTATCTATGAGTTATTTTCATTTTTAATTTAGATACATATTACGTATTTTCTCGGCGATCTCCTAACTTGCGGTATCTCTTAGAAAGGGGCTTTGGCTTGGAATACTTTTAATGTGTTTTATTAGTTTACCTCTCCTTTTAAACTTTTTTTGAGTAGTATTTAACGCCCGTTTTTACTGCTGGGGCACCACAGGCGGTAGACACTGATGATACATCAAATGATATATTGGGAAAGGAATTTTTTTGAAGGAAGGAAACGTTCCAGGCCTAAGTTTAGGGTACCTCTCCGGCATTTGCCAATTATGAAGACTGGGGAAAACATGGAAAAAAATCCAGTCAGGAAGGATGGTCCTGGCGGGTTTCGAACTCCAGACCTGCCGCTCACAAGTCCGCGCCTTAACGTTCTCGGCCACCCGTGGCGGTATCTTTTAAAAGAGAGGAACAATCTGTCCATTATGGTTCAACATTACTTTAATACCGGTTATTTATTCTCCACTAATATTATAGGCATAAGTGGAGAAAAATGTACTATATATAACATTCACTAATTTAATGTACATTAACATTTAATTATATATTCTAATATTATATATCAAAACATTCAATTCGCTGCTGAAATATTTTCTTCTGTTTTACTGTGTATGTGTGTTTTTTTTAATGGTTTTTAACGTCCGTTTTTACTACTGATGCATCACAGGCGGTGTTTCACTGTTTTTAATAGTATTTAACGCCGTTTTTACTACTGAGGCACCATAGGCGGTGGGCACTGATGACACATGAGATGAAATGATACATTGGGAAAGGAATTTTTTTTTAAGGAAGGAAACGTTCCAGGCCTAAGTTTGGGGTAACTCCCAGGCATTTGCCATTGAAGGGGACTGAGGAAAAACTGGGTAAAAACCCAGTCAGGGAGGACGGTCCTGGTGGGATTGGAACCCTAGGTCTCCCGTTCACGAGTCCACGCCTTAACGATCCTTGCCACCCGTGGCGGATTTTAACTGTGTGTATGCTATGGTTGTATGTATGTGTTTTGAATTTTGCAGGGGTCCGAGAGTGACACGATAAAATAACTCACATTCTTTTATCATACACAGCTCTCCATTCGCAGAAATGGTAGTTCATTTGGAGAACAAGGCTAAAAATGCTTGGCGTGTTGAAGTAAGGGAAATCTCTGGTACAGCAGATGTGTGCATTAACACCTGCTGGCTACTGAAGTGCCTAGCTCTGTTACCACAATTTTGCGGAGATGTTCTTTTATTGTTGTTCGCACAGCAGGTGTTTATTGCGTAGACGGCCATTATTATTAACGTTGTTATTTAGTACATTTACTTTTTCTTCTGCGGCATTTCATGTAGCAAAGAAAAACACATTAACAGCATCCTCTTGCCACATAGCATACAACCGTTAACTTTTGCTCTTAATCGTTTCAGATTAGCACATTATGTAATTAGCTTGGATTTTGAAAACTAATCAAATGTTATAAATGAAGGAGATTTTATTGATCCTTTAGATAAGGGGAATGCGCAATTATTTAGAGCGAATTTTTCGCAATATGCAATAACGAAATTAACAAAGTATTTACCTCAAAATACTTCTTGACTAAAATTAGAATCTATATGTCTATTACGGCTGTAAAGTTCAGTCTACGCTGGCTTGTATGTGTTAATTTTTATTTACGAATTGAAATGTTTCTTTATTTGAACTAGACAAGATAGACGATCACCAAAAGGTCAGTTTTGCGCAAATCTAGCAGTGGTTTTCTAAGGTAGCATCAGGGACAGGCTAAAGAGGTCTTTTATGGAGTTTTCGTTTCTGTGTAGGCTAGAATTGGTCTCAGCCCAGTTGATTAATTCTGCTCTTTTCTAAAATTTTATGGGATTTTATTCCCAACAAGTGGCCCGGGATATGAATTTGGAATATATCATTTTGCTATTTTTGTGTTATTTTAATGTTTTGTTTGTTGTTGCTTTGACTGCCTTGGTCTTCTCGCGATGTCTGTAGGTTGTGTAAAGTCTGTAGGGATGAATGGAATGAATTAATGATGGCGTAAAAGAGCTCGAAGTCTTTGGCGTCTTAAAGTTATCTGGCATTCATCTTTTGAGAGTAAGGAAAAAAAAAAAAAAAAAAAAAACCTTACCAAAACAGCCTGATCTGACCAGCATTCAACCCAGAATCTCCGAATTAGTTTCATACGGTACCACTAAACCACAGAGATGATTTTTTGTGTATTGTGGTAGTAATTATTTTATTGAACAAACATTTCTAAACTTCTTGGAAGACCTAGAAATTATTAGATAGGAGCTCTTCTGCTATTATTTAGAAGATCCTGTGTATTCAACTAAAGAATAACTAAACAGTAAGTAATATTGTATGGTTTGCCAGACGTTTAACAGTCCCTTTGGAGTAAAAGATTCCGAAGAAGTAAGTGAAAAAGGAAGAAAGAAAAAAAAGCTAACCGCAAGATGTCCAGATTGCAAAAGGTAGGTCTCGGTGGACCGGAATTTCTCTTTTCCTTTATGAGCATTCCCCTCTTCTTTGCAGTACTCCTCCAATATGAAATGTAATCTGCCATCATACACTCCAACCGCCCCTCTATCTTTATCCATATCTTTAATATCACGTGAAACCTTTCTGCTTCTTCACCACCGACATTTCTTAAATTTTTTAGGGGTGAGTTCGATGTGAGTATATGAACTGGCGTTTCACACTCCATGCTTGCTTGCTTCGGTTTCAACAAGTTCGAGGATTTTACAATAAAGAATGATCTAACTAAAATGTAACTTTACAGTATTTTGTTAACTCAATGTGGAATACACACGTAGTTACTAGTTTTATTGTTGTCACTTCCGGGTTCCGGCTGTGAGAGGTGTACAAGTTGAGATATGTTCAATTCCGCCTACAACAATGACACGCGGCAAAAAGTATGCTATTTTCTTCTCAACAAATCTTCAGCTGAGGTTTATACAAAAATATAGAGACGTATGTAGAGTTTTTTTACCTTCCCTATAGCGCAGTTCGAAGTTGGTTATAAATGTTTAAAGATGGGAGGTGATCGATTTCAATAGAAAGTGGACCCAATGCCGCAGTTAATGCTCTAACGGGAGAAAACGTTAACACCGCTGCTGTCATTGTGAGAGATGAATAATGTTAAGAACAGTTAAGATATTCTGAAAATTTCACTGGGTTTCACCCCCACATTGGTAACTGAAAGGTTGCATATGAGAAGTGTTTGTGCACGGTGGGTTTCAAGACCGCTAATTGCCGAATATGCATGCATGTGGTTGTGTTATTATTACGACACAGTAGAGTAAAAATGAACTAGTACACAGTGGAACAGGGCATGCTTATTATCTGTACATAGATAGTGCAAAAGGAAATATTTACTATGAAATTTGAGACGCAATGGTACAGTGGAAAACAGGCTGTAAGTTTTTTTCTCATAAAAATCCATGTGTAAACTGTCCTGGAGAGGTGAGTTTCCTCAACCTGCGTTACTGCTGTGCAAAAATTGAAACGTCAAAATGAACAGAAGAGACTGAATTACTGTTAGTGGTTCCAACATATTTATCAAAGCAATTCTGGAACATTGTCCTTAACGTTGTTTTTCGACGAGGCGTGATTCCATGTAAGTGGACATATGAATTCCCAGAGCACCTTACATTTGGTATGCTGTGTCACAACGTCATATTGCCGGTCTAATATTCTTCCATACAACGTTAGATACCGCAGTCAACTCTGTATTTTCAGCAGGATGGTGCCATCAGTCACACTTGCAAAGTCAACATGGCTGATATTGTTTCCCGCTTGTAAGCTTACGTAACTTGGAGACATGTGTGCAATTGTGCAGACATGCCTTCATGCTATATCAGCACTTTCAATTCTTGCTATGGCAAGAAGTGTCTATGCTAAACTAAACATGCGTTTCACAATGGTAATCGACCGCTCCCCAAATAAAAAATAGTAAGTTTCCTGAACCTTACATTTTACGGTTTATGGGTGATGAACAGTTTGACAAGACTGGGAACGATTAAAAGATATAATTCAGGTTCCAGAATGTAAAATACGTAAGCTGTTTAATAAATAGTTATTATTTTTTAACAGTATACCCTTGCCCATTCTCATAATTTTGATGATGCTTCTCAAATTAGATCCCGTTGATGTTCCAGCGTTTCTTCCAGTCTTTAAAATAGTTTGAGAGCTCCTTCAGAATCGCCTCCGCAGACTTCTGATGATTGAAAATGCCTCCAACATAGGTGTTTCTTCAATTTGGAATAAAATAAAAAATCACACGGGGCTTAATATGGACTAAGTGAGCGCGAAGACCACACTTCACATAGTTTTTTGTGAGATATTCAGCAACAGCTTTTGCGCCGTGCAATTTTGCATTATTGAAGTGCAGCATCCAGCTATTGCACGAAAATGTCGGTTTTTGCATGATATGGCCTTGCAGAGTTTTCAGGATATCTCTGTAGTATTTTGAGTTACAGTTGCGTGCAGATATGACACGCGGTAAACTTTCCTTGAATATCAAAATTCAGCTGACCATAACTTTCCCAGCAGAAACGGTGATGATGACCACACGGATCTTTGCTGTTAACAGAAATAATGTTACCAAGTTTCATCAACAGTGGTTACCTTTGAAATAAATTCTGCATCTTCCTGTAACTGCATCGCATGCAAAGGCCAGAGAACGCACAATTGATCATTACTGGTTGAGAAGTAACGCCGGCACAGTTGTTCTTCGTAACTTGCTTTCCATATACCAAGGAATGTCAATGCCATATGTCAGTGAATTATGTTATTAGTTTCAAAGCTATCAGAAAAAAAAATTGGGGCCGAGAGTGAATGAAACATCCGCTATTGGTAACTGGATCGTTTTTTTTTAAAATGTTGGTACTTGCTTTTGGAAATAAATTAACTGTCTGCTTTCATAATAACAGCAAAGTAGTTACTACTTTTAGAGTACAACTTAAAGAACTTAGTTTAAGCTAAATTTAGTTGTCTAGTTCAAATAAAATTTTGCACAAAACATGAATCTTTATATTTTATATTTCTTTTAACTTTTTTACTTCTTCTCTAAAGAGATAAGTGGGAAAGTTTTCATTTTCATAGAGACTGCCGAAGGTGTGACGAATTGAAACAGTGCTTTATAGTTGAAAAACTTTAATATTACTTTGTTGAATAAAAGCATAATAAAAGATGAATGCTTCAGTCAGTATAACTTTCTCGGTAACCTAGTTACGCGTCGTCGAATTGATTGCTTCAGAGTGAAGGACCCATGCAAGAAACCTGCAAAGTTCTTTGATTCATACACTTTGCTGGATATCTCAAAGCAATTCATAAGCAGAGTTTACCTACAGTTTCTGTACCTGTTTTCCCCCTTCTAATAGCTCTCAATAGAGTTTGCTTGTCGTAGATGTAGTGTAACGATGATGGGATTTATTAGCAGCATAAGTTTAAAGCTAATCACCGAACCAGCACGTAATTATAATGAGAGGCGGAAGCCTCAAGAAGTACCTGCAGATTTGTGAAGTGTGTTGAAATCGGTGACAGTCAATTCATTTATAACGAAATGAAGATGTGGGATGTTGACTGAGCACACGTAATGGAAAACTAAATGTCTAATCATCCACAATTCCCACATTATCCTTTGAGATGTTGAGTTTAATTTCACTTCTTAACAAAGATGGCAGTTCCAACTTATTAGAAGGCAAAACTCGGAAGAGGTGACATACTGGACGTTACGTAAAATATAATTAATTGACAAGTGGAACACTTGCTTACAATGAATAGTCAGACAGAGAAAAGAACAGAATTGAACAGCAGCATCCTAAAATGCAAACAAACTTAAAGACTAGTTCCAACGATTAATATTACTTGCTCATTTAAATGTTACAACTTTCAAAGCACACATGACAGAAATAAGCAAGAAAGTACAAGGTCTGATTAGGTGCAACCTCTAAAACATAAGAAAGGTACAGGGGATAAACAATTAAAAGTTCACTTTTAGTGCCGATGGATTGAAGGTATGCAGTACTACATTCCAACAAACACAACACGTAGTCCATAAAAATAAACACCAAAAATTAGAGTCCAGCGAGAAAAACAATCTAGAGTCCTCTGTAAAACACCTGCAATGAGACCATACCAAGAAAGGGAGGTGATGAAGTCGTATAAATGTTGTTTGACTTTTGTTTCCATCTCCTGGACACATCAGTTCGAAATCTGCAAACATTTTGTGATTCATGCTTTGGTCAAAATAAAAATGATATCATTATTAGCCCCATACATGCTATAGTTTATAACTACAACATATTTGAATCAGTAAAAATAACTTTTCCCATAAGAGGCCCTAATTACATGACAAAGATATGCATTTAATAAATCAAAAACCCATTTTAAATTGTTTTAAAATAAAAGGTCAAATTAATTGAGCATATAAACTCTATTTATGAGGATGCATATGTTTTATGTTTAATAAAAGGATGGTTGTGAAGATAGCAAACGTGAAACATTAATCTGTGTTTGAGAATTTTATTTGTATGTAAGAGCGCTCTGCAACAACCTTCAGAAAACGTTTGTGTTACATGCTTTTACTGCAATAATATTTAAATTAAATTTCAAAGCCAAAGAAAAAAATGAAACTTTCAATTGTTTATTGTTGATTGTGTATATTTACTTAGCACATTATAATCATTTTTAAATAGTAACATGTTTTTGTTTTATTGAAACATATGAATATCTTCTTAAATACACAATGTAACTTGTAACTTTCTGTTATTTCTCTATTTTAGTGAATGTAAAGATAATACCAAGGGCTCAGTTCATAAACATGGTTGCATTTAAAAATATTTCAAAATACTCACACAATGAAGTTTTGTCTATCTGTGGGGTCATATATTTAATTTAATGAACATTATGCCATTAATTATGGTTTAATAATATTAATAATAATAATAATAATAATAATAATAATAATAATAATAATAATAATAATAATAATAATAATTTTAAAATTGTGGTTTCTCTTTCGTAATATTTATAGATTGCAAGAATTCTAAATTTATTTCTCTGATATCGCATAGTAGTACCATAACTTACTTCATTTCATTAATTAATGAGACCTAATTTGGATTTTATATTCATTTTTAAAGTTATTTAACTTATTGAGGAAATCGCTTAGTTTACGCTGCTCCTGCGAAGCGGGCTTTTTGAAATGACTGTTTCTTTGGCAAGCTGCAGGATCTCAACTTTCATAATCACGTAACTAATGTTTTTAATTATTTTTTGAAATTGAAGGAATATGGGATAAGTTTTGTTGTTTAACGCTTTCCAAGAGTAGTATTCGTATGATATTTTTATTTTGTAAGTTACTGTAATAAACTGTGAAAACAAAATAATGGTCCATTTGTAAGTTACTGCAATAAACTGCGAAATTTAATGAGAGTACAAACTTTACCTTCTACCCAAAGCGTGTTTTCCGTATATTTTTGAACACTTGTGTCATTGAGAAAATAATCATTCGTATATGTTTATCTCTTTTGGATTAGTGCCCCCAGGAAGCATTTATGAGAGTGTCATGTTAATAAATCAGTGAATAATAATAATAAAAGTTCACTTGATATTTGGATGCCACAATTGTAACTGCATACGAAAAATATGCATCACATCCTGGGTTAGGCAACTACACACAGCATTACGCACTTCCTGTTCACTCTTTATGTGACATCATCTCACTATCACCATTACCACGTCATAAATTGAAAACGCGTTCGTATTTTTAGATACTACCACCAGTTTCACATCTGGTACGTTGTCTTTTTTTTGCGCAGCGCATTTTTACATGGAATACTATTATTATTATTATTATTATTATTATCATTATTATTATTATTATTTTATACCTAATATGCATAATATAGTTATTGATGTAAGTTCAGTTTCAAATCAAGAAAGTAAATATAGACATTTTAGCCGTGGTTAAGGAGATTTACTCGGACTTTACCGCGAATCAGTTTGAGTCGGTCTTGGTGGTGTAGTGTTAACCATACTTGTCTCATAGGACCCAAGATCGCGGGTTGAAACCCGGCCAGTATCGATGGATTTTTTCGGGCGTAAAAAATCCTAAGTATGACTTTCTTCGGAAGGGAAGTAAAGCCGTGGATCCCGTGTCGTAGATTTAAGGCAGGTAAAAGAACCCCAAGCCTGAAAAAAGAAGCCTCTGAGAAAAATTTATCGGCTGTTTTACGCCCTGAATTGAATGGGGCGCTGATGACCTGAGATGTTAAAGAGCGTCCGTAAATAATCAACAAAGAATCAGTTTGAAAGATTGACGTAACGCTAGACAGTGTAACTCGCCTTGAAGAGTGTTATTTTCTAGAGTGCGATATTCTGACCTAGCGAGTAGTTAACGAACTAATACAACCGCATTTTGTAGACAAGCTGACTTAGAAGCATGACGAGGCAACAGAAGTTTCTCTCTCTCTATCCTTTGCACTTTTACAGCGAATTCTCAGAAGCGGGAGATCGATTTTGCAAGGACCGTCCTTTCTGACTGAGATATCCTCTCCCCAAATTTTTCTGTCCTTAAATGGAAAATTCTAGGGAAATACCATAAACTTAGGCTTGGAACGTTTCCTTCCTTTAGAAAAGATCCTTTCTCAGTTTATCATTTAATTTCGTGTATCATCATTGCCCACCGTCTATGATGCCTGAGTAGCTGAAACGGGCATTAAATGCTATTAAAAAAACTACACACATACATACGCAAGTATTTCATTTCATTTCAGAACTTGCCGTTCTGAATAACTGTCTATTTAATATAAATTTAAATTAAACAAAAACAGACGCATTTATAAATAAGGGGGAGGTTTAAATTTCAATGAAGCTTTAGGATGTTGCCCTTCGTCCGAGTCACCACCGATTTTTAAATATCAAAAGACATTCCAATATTTTCATATTTAGCTTTTAAAGAGGATGAAATTGCTTCTACGTTTTGTTGCTTTTATCGTTGCCTGGCAAACTACAATTTTTTATTGCCGTTTGAATTTGGACAGAATTAAAAATTAATAATATTTTATATAAATTAAATTATTAATATTACAGTTAAGAAAGTTCACTTCAAAACGTCTGATTAATCAGATTACATTCTATTTTTTCTTGTATGGCGTATACAACTAACCAAAACACGACTATACATTAACATTCTAACAACAATACCAGCGGTACAGACTGTCAAGCGAATATAAAAAAGAATCATAACAATTGAATCCTTAGTTTAAGAATTAGAAGGTAAAGTTGCCATGTGAAACTACAAAGTGGAAGTGACTCGGGTGAGAGAGTGCAACTTAAAATTTAATAATCATTTACTTTATAATCCTCTCTCTCTTTCTTTTTGTTTAAATTAATTAAAATTAAATAAAATAAATTAAAATTAAACAATATACTAATCCGGAGTTCCTGGGTTCGAATCCCACTCAGGCTGTCTGTATGTGTAAGATTTTTTCGGAGTTTTCCTTATCCTGAGAAGATGAATTCCGAATAGCTTTCAGATGCCAAGGACTCTGAACTCATTTGCGCCATCATTGTCATTTCATTTCATTCATCCCTACAGACTTATACCTACAGTTTTCACGTCCACAATCTACAGACGTCGCGAGACTCAACGTGACAATAAATAAAACAAATGGTAGTCTATATCGGAAATAGAGATTATTTTAAGCAAGGGATATAAATTTGTAAAATCTGCCATTTTAAAGGACTAGGTGGGTGCGTAATAAGGAAGAAGAAAGAAATGAATTAAGTAAACAAAACCACTTTTTTTTTTTTGTTTGATTTATTTATGAACGCCTATAACAGCTGAGGTCATCAGCGTCCCATTCAACTCAGGGCGTGAAACGGCAGACAAATTTTGCTCAGAGGACTCTCTTTCAGGCTTGAGGTTCTTTTTCGTACCGTAAATGTACGACACGGGACCCACGGCTTTACTTCCCTTCCGAAGGAAGCCATCCATACTTACGATTTTTACGCAAGAAAAAATCCATCGATCCTGGCCGGGTTCGAACGGGTGTAGGAGGCAAGTATGGTAACCACTACACCACCAGGACCGACATCAACAACAAAACCACTGGAGAAGTGTAAGCATACCACCATGGATTGCCTTCCCCATCCACGTGCTATTTCACAAACAATACCTTCAGAAGGATGTGAGCTTCTAATACAAGGATCATTTGAAAAGTTCAGACTGAAGCACAAGATGAAGGCATACCTTTAAACATAGTCTCCCATTACGAAAGTCAGATTTCTCCAGGGCTGCAAAATACCCCTCAACTGATGATTGCACGAATATTTCTTTCCAACAAGAAATGTTTTCAATTTTGGAAACAGTTGGAAGTCTGGTGGAGCCAAGTCAGAGGAATAAGGCGAATGTAGCAATAAATCGTTGATTTTCGCCATTGCAACGACATAGTCGAGTGTTGTCTTGATGCTAGATGACTTAATTTGATAAACCCGACCTTATCTCGTTGATTTCTACCTGCAATAAGTGCAAAAGGTTAGCATAATATACTCTAGTAGGAAGATAATCAATAAGCAGCACACTCTTAGCGACGCCTTGATCTTCACACTCTTAGCCTTCTTGACTGTACAGAATCGTGATGCTTGCCCTGTTTAAACTGCGGTTTTGTTTCATCTCTGGTCACAAATGGACCCGTAAAGCCGGCAGGATCTCTCTGAAAACCGGCCAAACATTGCTGAGAGATTTGCACTCACTTTTGACGAGTAAGCGGTCTTGACGATAATTTTTTCATGAGTAATAAATACTTCCTCAGAATGTGAAATATGAAGATATTCAGCAATTTCGGCTCCCTTTAATAGGCGATCCTTTAGAACCATGTCATGCAACTTATCGATAATTTCTGGTATCGTGGCGGATTTTGGTTGCCCGCTGCGTGGGTCATCTTCCAAGCTTTCACGGCCACGTTTAGACTCTGTAGTCCACTTGGTTGAAAATGATGGTGCAGTCCCCTAGAGTGTTGTCATATCTGTAGGATTTCTGTTACATTCACATTCTTCTTTACCAAGTACTTAATAACCGCAAGGTGTTCGATATTTACCACTTCTGCACTACAACAAACAGCTTTAGCTACTACTGTTCTTAACCAGTCCATATATTATTGCACAGATATTTTTTAGGATATGACATCTTTTGGAAACGTTAGAACTGATGCTGCAATCTGTGGGTCATTCTGAGTACTTTTCAAATGACCCTCCAATATTTTTCTTTCTGTTCGCTGGATTTTGGATTCACTAATGATTGATTGATTTATTTATGAACGCTCTTTAACATCTCAGGTCATCAGCGTCTCACTCAACTCAGGGCGTGAAACGGCCGACAAATTTTGCTCAGAGGCCTCTCTTTTCAGGCTTGAGGTTCTTTTTCGTGCCGTAAATGTACGACACGGGACCCACGGCTTTGCTTCTGTTCCGAAGGAAGCCATACTTAGGATTTTTACGCCAGAAAAAATCCATCGGTCCTGGCCGGGTTCGACCCGCGTTCTTAGGTGTAGGAGGCAAGTATGGTAACCACTACACCACCAGGACCGACTGGATTCACTAAGCTGAAGTATAAAGTTAAAACGTAATGAGAATCATCGTAGTTAATGGGATATGTTTAAAAATTAGTAACAGCACTGATTATTATGGGAGCATCATAGTGCTCGCGAATCCTTGGTTTAGAAAGATCGAGAGTGCGAAATATTTCTTATACACGAGGTTGTGGTTTTGGAGAAATCAGTTTGAAAATACTTGTAAACATCATTCATTCATGCTTTCTCTTTAAACGGACAAATATTTTTATTACTATTGACTAGTGTAGTGCTGTAACTAATAAATATAGAAATGTTCAGAAATACAAATCAGAGCATAAAACAGTTGACGAGCAGATCGCCGCTCTGAACTTTTCATTATTTTTCGCTCAAGTTGGCAATACGCTATTTTGTTTCTTATTTACCTTGTAGCCTTTAAAAAACCAGGCTAATGAGATAGTAAACATTTTTCAAATAGTTTTGTTTACTTCTTTTGTTCCTTTCTTTTTCTCCCATATGCCCCCACCTGACCTGTCAAAAAGACAGATCTGCGAAACTAAAATTCCTTGCTTAAAATATCGCCACTTTGGCTATAAATCACTGTTTCAGATATTTCTTTACCGCCCACTTTTGACAACTATTATTTAATCTTTAAGGCAATAACGTAAATGTACCTCTACTAACATTCCCCGTAGTTTCAAAGCTATAAGAATGTGGCTATTGCTTCTAGTGAAAATGAAACTCCAAATTAAATTTTGTTCTAAAATCTTAGGATAAGATCTTATTGGCGTCATAATTGTTGTATATGTCCATTTCTATAAACTTATTTTATAATGATGTACACTCGCGGACAAAAAATATTTATTTTTATGAGACGTTCTGTATTTCGATTTCATATGTTGTTTGAGTTGACGATGCGGCATTTTTGTGTTATAAAATGAGCTTTTGAGTTATGGGCCGCTTGATCGTGGCTCTTTACTATGAAACTGTAGCTACCGTGATCAAAATCAGAGATGGAATATTTTTTATTTTATTATTTACATTTTTACTAAAAACATAAAAGGATACTGTATTTAAAATGATAACAAGCACTAAGTTGTTTTATAATAGATTATTAAAATAACCTCACTTGATTGCTGATGCTTAAAGCATTGTGCTAAATGGTTTCAATAATTTAAGTTTAGTTAAAGATGCCAAAATTCTCAGAGAACTGTTGCTATAGCTATTTTCTGGATGTAGGTAGAGTTGGTAGCTGTCCTAATAGAACTTCAATCTACTTCAAATACGATTCAATCTGTCAATAACTTGTTAATGCACAACGCAGTAATTTCTGTTAACAATACAATATAATAAATAAGAATATTAGCATTTATACGTAAAGTAACTTTTATGCTGAAAGAATGGTAACAGAAAGACAGTATGAGAGCTCAATATACCTGAGAAAAACATTCGCCTGTGGCGGCAACAGAAATTGACATTATTGGCAACTAAATTTGCTAGTGGAAAGAAATTCACTGATCCTCGCAAAGGAAGACAACATGACATTGAAGAAAAAGTTTTGTATTTCGTACAAGAAAGGAGGAAGAATGGACAACCGTTACTAATAACACCATAAGAAATAAATTTTTCTTCTGTGACCTACGTCAACTGTCCTGGCAACAACACGAGCGATGAATTTTGTCCTACATGCTCCAAGATGTAACAATAGTCCACTTATAAATTCTGTGTTCTGATTGTTTTAAGAAGCGGATGGGGCTTATCTCTAAGACACCGTGTCGGTCCTGGTGGTGTAGCGGTAATCATACTTGCCTCCTAAACCCAAGATTGCGGGTTCAAACCCGGCCAGGGTCTATGGATTTTTCCAGTCGTAAAATCATTGGAAAGCAAGTTAAGCCATGGGTCCCATGTCGTAGATTTACGGCATGTAAAAGTACTTCAAGCATTAAAGAAGAGGCCTCTGAGCAAAATTTGTTAATCGTTTCACTTCCTGAACTGAACGGGACGCTGATGACCTGAGATGTTAAAGAGCGTCCATAAATACACCAAACCAACAAATATAAGACACCGTATAACAATATGCCAACATATTTTTTTTGTGATTTTAAGTTTCAAATTTCGAACACGCATTACATTTAGTGGCACATTAGATTCGCATAAATACGGTATACGAGTATAGCATTCGAAAACTGCCAAATCAGATAGAAATTATTGCAAAACGCTTATGCTTAAGACAAAAGCGTACTGCATGCGCCAAATGACAAATAAATCTCTTTCGGAATTTACGGATAGCTAAATTGAAGTAATTATACAAAATGACCACCTCCTTGATCTAGTGGTTAGCGTTGCTGACTGTTGGCCGGGAGATCTGGTCTGCACGAACGCCACCCACTATCGTGAGGACAATTGAGGAGCTACCTCTAATGCTGCCCTCTGCCAACGATGTCGCAAAAACATAGAGGTCGCTGCGACAGCCTAGGCCCACATTAGGCTGTCTCGCCAGGAGAAGAGGAATTATATGAAAGTCAAGAGCTTCATAATGCATACGAGGGCCATGAAAAAATAATATTACGTTAACTCGCAATAATTTGTGTAGTTCGTTTCCACCCAAATTCAAACAGCCATAACAACTATCCAGGTTGCGGCGATAAAAATAATGGGGGCATTTACACCTTCTCTATAGTTTAAACATCAAATGGTAGAGGTCCCAATTGCAATTTCAAAGTGGGGGTAAAGAAGCGGGTAACCTAAACTTTGTTTTAAACTTCTCCCTCAATATAAAAATTTTTAATTTAAATTTATGTTAAAATGCAGTAATGCAAATTGGCAAGCTTTGAAAACAATACCTTACATTCCTAAGAAAATGTTACAACAGTATTTGTAGGGTTTTAACGCAACAGAACAGAACTTGTGCATCTACTTATGGGGTAAGGATGGAGCAAACACACTTCTTGTGCCTTATTTCTAAATCACGGTTAAATAAAGGAAATAATTTAAATTTTAAATACGGTTACTTTTTCCTTGAACGTTATTCTACAATACTGTAACATCACAATTAACGAACTATTGCTGCATGAAGTATAATATCCAGAAGAACAAAAGGGTCAAATGTCCATTTACTCCCTTCCCCAGTGGTTGGGACAAAGTGACGCTACAGTGTTTGTACATTATCTTCAAATTTGCAATAATAACATTCAAAATAAGGATTATTTCCATCATCAACACAATGAACGTAGTAAAACAACGAACTTTTGAGGCAATGTACTCAGTTATAACCGTCCACGTCCCTCAAAAATGAGAATGACTGACCCAGATGACTTTGCACTAATAAAGTGCTCCAGGATTTTAGCAGGCTACTTCCATTTAGGCGCATAATGGCCTGTTGCACGAACACATTCCATAACACTTAAAGTTATACATTTTTATAATTATTATGGGACTCATCGTTCTTCTTTCCTCGTTTGTGTATTGTGTTCATAAATTAACTGCAAATCTGCCTAGTTACATAATTCTGTTAATTAAGTAGATATGAAACATTCTCATAAAAATGGAAATGTTTTCTCTAGTGATTTATTCTTATCTGAAAGTGCTTCTGCGATCATGACGGCTAAGAAATCCTCTTAGTAAATCTTTACCATCTGTTGGGCCTCAATGCTAAATGGATGTTTCATGCCATTTATAAAAGCATAGCGCAGTATTAGACTGCGAGACTATGAGCAAAGGGAAGTGGGGGGGGGGCGCTCATGGGTAAAGGTTCTAGGCATGTTTGTGTACATGTATATGAAAATGTGTGATGTAACTATACCAGTCTATATGTGTGTATGTTGTGACAGGTCTTCATATATATGTATATGATTTAATGATAATAATTATTAAATATTTATGTAGCCTATAGTAGCGAACAGAGAGATTTCACGTATCAGGAAAATGTTGGAACGGTTATTATTGGGGTTCCACAGTTGGTCGTTAATTTGCAACGGTTAATATGGTTGTTCCAATGGAGGGGGATTGATGGGTTCTCAGGATAAATTTGGACTGTTTTTAACGACTTGAAAGTCGTTAGGGGGGAAGGAGATTGTTCACTGTATTAATAAGTCCGGCACTGTTTGAACATTTGATTTATTTAACAACTTGGCAGGTTACTTCCTGACGGCTCGTAGCTGACCTCACTACACACTTAGACTGACCTAAGAAATGACTTACACTGCCCTCAACTGAACTTTAGAAATGACCTAGACTTGCATTACTTTCGGATGACTCAGACTGCCTGCTTCTCGTATATTTCTTTCGTGTCTCTCATATGATGTCCTCTGTTTCTCCTGAATGAATGTCTGAATCTGAATGTCTGAATGTGCGAGAGACTGTCTACAGAATGTGTGAATGTCTGACTTCTGCGAGTGTAAATGTGAATCCGTGAATGTTTATTGAATGTCTGAATGTATCTCTACTGAATGTCTGAATGTGCCAGTGTGTGAATCCGTGAATGTCTGAATGTATGAATGTCTGACTTCGTTAAATACTGTCCCGTTACGGCCACATGTTTCTCTTATTGTGAACTCCTAAGTATTTCCTGGGCAGAAGGTTCGTGACCTAACAAAAGATAGTTTACCCTTTCCTCAGCCTTGTCTAAGGAGCGGTCAGTGGAGAGGCGTCAGGTATACATCTGTCTCTTTCTAACATCTTTGCTACAAAATGTATACAAAATCCTTTTGTAAAATACCATCACATGTCAAATGACCTACACATAAGTTACAAATTATTTCAATTTCTGTTATACCTATCTCTAAAATGTTTCCTTATACATATATTACAATTATCCTTATCAAATCTAATGCCTTTATAAATATAACTCTGCAGCCTTTTAGTTATTAAATTAATAAAGGCAGCCTTAATTCCGGCTTCAATGTCTTTAGGCTATCTGGTCGCTTGCCTTTTTGACTCAGATCAATAAGTCTTACTATTGTTAACAAAACTAAGTGTATATAGGTATATTACTTACGTCGGAACAATAGGTCTTTTGCAATCTCACTTGCTGAAAATGCTGGGGAATTCGTTAAAAATACCACAGGAACAGGTGTCGGCGAGGATGGCTCCATTCAATGTGACATCGAATGATCACGAACTCACCAATCAGAGACCAAAGAGTTGAAAAGTTTAAAGTGAGTACATATGGGAGGATGAGAGCTGAACCAATAACATTTGAATACTTTGATGACTGAGCGAGCCTTGCACTCCCTCCTGTGCACCCCTGAGCTCTCAGGACCACGCGTGAACAAAATTATTATAAAATGGGGAAATTACCTTACGAGGTGAGATGCAGTTCACGCAGTTTTTGGGCAGTAAGGCACGCAGTTATTAGACGTAGGTTTTAAAGTCCGCAGTGCAGACAAGTTCAGTATTTTTTTCTGAGTAGTGTTTACGCCCGTTTTTACTACTGAAGCACCACAGGCGGTGGACACTGATGATACATGAAATGAAATGATATATTGTGAAAGGATATTTTTTAAGGAAGGAAGCGTTCCAGGCCAAAGTTTAGGTACCTCCCCGGCATTTGTCAGTTATGAAGACTGAGAAAAACAAACAACAGTCAGGGAGGACGGTCCTGGCGGGATTCGAACCCCAGACCTCCCGCTCACGAGTTCGTGCCTTTACGAGCTCGGCCACCCGTGGCAGTAAGTCCAGTAGTGCTAGTTTGAACAGCTAAATGCAATTTCGACTTCAGTTTAGGCAGCGTCGCGGTTAGGCGATTTAGTTCAGTTCAGTGATGCCTGCTAACTTCGTCAGCAAAGTGGCAACGAGCCAAGTGGTTAACAAATCATCATACGAATAAACACTTCCAGGCATTGAACGAAACACTCGTGCGATGTATACCATTTCCTTTCACCTCCCTTCCCCCGTAACTACGAGGGCACAAAATGCGACTTCGGCCCCCTGAAAGGCCCGAGGTATAAAGTGGAACCCCCGGATAGATGCTGTACTCACACAACATCCTCAGGAAGCACTTCAATGTATACAAAGTGAATAAAGCAATTAATGATTGTTTTTTGTGTGTATTGTATATTTTGATTGTTAAAAGTACGGTATTAGCATGAACGGCCCCGTAAGACAGTTATACTTACACTTGTATACTTGTAAAACTGCTACAATAAAAGTCCTTTACTATTACGCGCATGCATGAGTACCGTTAAGGGAATATAAGACTTTTTTTTATTCGTTTTATTTAAGGACGCTCTTTAACATCTCAGATCTTCAGCGTCCCATTCAATTCCGGGCGTGAAACGGCCGAAAATTTTGCTCAGAGGTCTCTTCTTTCAGGCTTGAGGATCTTTTTCGTGTCGTAAATGTACGACATGGGACCCACGGCTTTATTTCCCTTCCGAAGGAAGCCATACTTAGGGTTTTTACGCCCGAAAAAATCCATCGATCCTGGCCGGGTTTGAACCCGCGACCTTGGTATGCCTACCATTGCACCACCAGGACCGACATAATATAAAGACGAAAATGACTTGATTAAATTTACTTTTGCATCACAGACGGCGGGTATTGATGACATATGAAATGAAATAATAAATGTATTATTTTGGGGGGAGGGTACTTTTTTGGTATTCGCCATTGATGAGAACTGAATAAAACTTGGAATAAACCTCAGTTCGAGAGAACCAACTTTGCGGGATCAAAACCACTCATGAGGCTATGCTTTATCGCCTTCGGCGCATATAGCTCTTATGAAATATTTTTTGAACATATGCTGGGTATCAATAACTGGCATTGCTTCAACACAAAATTACAGCAAGTTGCATCCTTCTAATTAAACCTCGTTAAACTCACTAAAATATACAGCATATTTACTGTACTTATGTGGTAGGTGTTCTCCTGTTATGAAACAGAGAAATGTCTGTCTCGAGTGTATTTATGCCGGGATATTCTTTACTAAAAGCAGAGTTAACGTGGTGTGAGGAGGGCTTTGTTCATGTACAGTAAAGTGCACGTCCGGTACAAATTGTGCCTCACTCTCACTCTTCCTCTGGAGACCACTTTCCTGAGACTGTCAACGCTAAATCGATCTCTCTGCGAGATTCCACTTCATCTTCCTTTCGAGAGCTTCGGGCAAATCTCTTTGGAGCTTTGCATAGTACCACTGCCTTGCTTCTCACTCAAAGAAGACGAAGAAGGGAGTTACCCACCTTACAACGCTGAACTGTTTGAAATAGCTGCAATTAGCTAACCTTATTGGAACAAGTAAGTACCTGTGGCTGACATGTACCTGTCAGTACATAGCACCTGATGAAATCGCTGTGACTGACAGTTATTAAAGATTTTCTGGGTGAAAGCTCTATCTTCTCAAGGAAAGCGAGAATTAGGGAGCCTTCAGTCACTAACATTTGGAAAATTTAAGTCTCAGAACAGGCGACAACAAAGTCAATATTTTTAAATATTATATAATTATTCTAGAGATGTACCAGAGACGTTCTAATAGTTCTCGGCCTGACTAAGGAAACACAAGATTTAAGAGATTTTTTCCAACATAACCACCTTATAAACCGACTCATTTTGTCCAACGAATTTCATACTTTTAATACCCTCAGCAAAATAAGATTTGATCAACTACGAAAAAATAGTGTCTGTCTCAACTTCAACCCCATCATTTGATGTGAATCTTCGTCCATGCAGCCATTTCTTCAGGTATGAAAAAATAATCTCGAAATCCGGCGAATATGGCGGATATGGATTCACATGGAAGCGAAGGTCATGCAGTTTTGCAGCAACAATCCCAGACGTTTATGAAGGCGCATTATCGTGATGAAAGAGACGTTCTTTTTCCCAAAGTGTGCACGTTTAGCCTTCAGTTGGTTGTGTAGTGAAGCGGTACTCCCTTCTGGAAGTAGTCTTCAAGCACCACACGGCGAGAATCCCAGAAAACCAAGCCGTGACTTTCCTGCAGATGCAACCGTTTTTGCTTTCTTTGATGTACTTTCACCTGTTGCCTCTTACTGTTTGAACTACTCCTTTGTCTCTGCCATGTGCTGAGATCCATCTTTCATCTACTGTTAGGAGATGTCGGATAAACTCACTGAAATTGCGTTTAAACAAATGTAAACACTCTTGCGAAATGTTCATTTCAATACGTTTTTGATTCAATGTTAACAAAAGCTTTCGAGTGGAAAGCTTTCTCATCTCGTCTTTGTAACGTCAGTCAACTCGCGTAATTTTTAATCGGCGATCATTGAATACAGCATTGTGAATTTTTGTCACAATCTCGTTGGTCGTAGCAATTTCAGAACCCCTGAGCGATCATCATCTTAAATGGATGAACGATCACGCTTAAATTCAGTAGTCCACTTTTAACCGTCGAAAACGAGGAAAGAATCCCTTAATATCGAATCTAATTTCTGTTGGGATTAAACCCTTCAAAACGAAGTACTTTCACACAGCTCGCGTTAGTTTTATGCATTTGTAGAAAAGTTAACAGTAGTTTTTTTTTTTTTTTGCACGATCCTCACAAACAAGTGACTTAACTTTACAGAACGCCATCTTCATAGAGAACGGTTAGATCCTCCCTTGTGAATGATGCTAGTACGTAATTTGTGTATATTCACTGAACTGATCCAAATCGCCTAAACCGCCACGGGTGGCCGAGGTCGTTAAGTCTCGGACTCGTGAGCGGGAGGTCTGGGTTCAAATACCGCCAGGACCGTCCTTCCTGACTGAGATTTTTTTCCAGGTTTTCCTCAGTCCTCATAAATGGCAAATGCCGGGGAGGTACCCTAAACTTAGGCCTGGAACGATTCCTTCCATAAAAATAAATCCTTTCCCAATATATCATTTCATCTCATGTATCAACAGTGTCCATCGCCTGTGGTGCCTCTGTAGGAAAAACGGGCGTTAAACTTCATTCATTCAAATCGCCTAACCGCGACGCTGCCTAAACTGAAGTCGAACTAGCACCACTGAACTTGTCTACACTGCGGACTTTAAAACCTTCATCTAGCGCCTAAACTGAAGCCCATCTCTGCGTGCCTTGCTGTCCAAAAACTGCGTGAACTGCATCTCCCTTCGTAAGGAAGTTTATCAATGCCATAATTCATGTAGCACTTGGTGCACAGCTTACCCCAGCGAGTATGTCAAGTGCTATGACTAAATTGACATAATAATTACTTTCATTATTATATCACATGGTTTGTAAGGGATAAATTAACAATGTAAAGAACTGACAATCTAAATTTGGACTGCAACAATTATACATAAAGAATTACAGAGACGGTGGTGCAATTTTGCCTTACTGGTAAAAGGAATGTTAGTTTCGTTCGCAGTAATTTAATTATTACCTCGGTTATGTATGTGGCAAGCATTGTAAGGTTTATGTCTTAAAATAAAGATTCAAAATGAGCATTTTAATAAATATTTTAAAGATGTATTGCAAACACATGTTTCCATCAGCTGTACGTTAAAGTACACCACAATTTGTTATTCTAAATTCCAAATCATTTTGCTTGAGTAATTTTTTTAATTATTGTTCAGCAAATTATAATGAATTATAAATTGTTAGATTTTTTATATTATTCTTTATCTCCCAATCTTCAAGGTTAACTTTCCGTGGCCATTTCTGAGGGTTCATTCCAGCATATTCCTGAAGTTAAAACTCTTCTGACAGCAGGACTTGCTGTTATAAACCAGTAGTCTGTAATATCACCAAGACAAAAATAATACTTGTTGTTGTAACAGTAAACTACGACTGAGTGTCCATGTGCAGCTATTGGCGCAGTAACAGTATTAGGACAATTATGACCTTAATCAGCTCACGCTGCCTCAACCGCGAACGCAGACCAAAAATAACTCTGGGTATGTTATTGCAAACATGAGGAAATTTTTGAGAAGTTATCGTAATAAAACACAAAATGCGGCATAACCTTTTAATTTATTTTCTTATTTGTTAACAGTCTCCATTGACACTATACACTTAGTCCAGAGTCAGGATTCCTCCAGGCAGCAAATACGCTTCAACTGATCGTTTAAGTTCTTTCCATTAAAGAATTTCCTCAAATAACAAAACGAAGTCCTATGGAGCCAAGTCAAGGGAATGATGCGAATGTGGCAACAAATCGTACCCCAATTTATTGATTTTCGCTATTGCAACGACGTTGTGAGAGCGAGCATTGTCTTGATGCAAGATGGTTTCCTTCTTTCACTATCCCGCCTTTTTCTCGTGCAGTTTTGTCCTCAATAGGTTCATAATACGTTCCAGTGGAACGATAATCAAACAGCAGTCCACCCTTGGCAACCAGAAATCCGATGCCATGATCTCCTCGGCCGATTCTCTTTAGATCCTAAGTAAGTAGTCGCGGCATCCATCTTATCAATAATTTTTTCAAGCACAATTCTCCCCTAAAAATGTGCAAATGTGCGTTTCCTGAAATGCCCAGAGCTTCAGAAATTTTGGGCAAGGCGATCTTCCAGAATACGTGCTGGAACTTATCGATCGATAATTTGAAGTTGTGACAGATTTGGGCCGTCCGCTGCGTGAGTCACCTACCAAGCTTTTACAGCCGCGTTTTAACTTCATGATCTACTTGGAAAGGTTGAAAATGATGGTGCAGAGTCCCCTGGAGTGTTTGTCATATCTGTATGGATTTCTGTTGCATTCATAGCCTTCTTTACCAATATTCCATATTTGTCATCTTCTCTGTATAAACGTCTGCAATGCAACAAACAGCTATAGCTACTACGATTCTTGAGCAATTCATTATTACGTCACAAATGTTTCTAAGGAAGATGTCGGGTTTTGATAACACGTTGCTTTGGAACTGCTGCAGCAGCATGTGGGTCATTGCGAGAACTTTTCACTTATTTACCCTGGTAAATAAGTGTTTACGTTTCATCAGTTCTATTTTTTTTTCCTTTCTCCTCTGCCCTTTGCTGCTCTCTTTTCTTAGACGGTGTACAACAATTATGTATTGCGCGTTTGCTGTCTATAAAATGTACTTAGCGGGAGAAGTTTATGGTGAATGTTTCTTACCATTCGCGATAAAGTTTTGCTTCTGGTGTCTCAGAGGATTTCTTTCTATTCGTTATGCACAGTCATTCTTTTGGCTCAAAGAAATGGAACATGCACACTGTTAAGGAGCAGCAAAAAGTGTTTTAAAGCACGGAGCTTCAAGAGATGAAAGTAGACGTTGTCGCATTAACGACTCCTTTTACGACTCAAGGGTTTGATAAATCCTGAAGTGTGTCTGCTCTTCTCCAAGATATTGACTCTTAAAGTTGGCATTACAGAAAGAAGTGGAACTGGGAGATAAAAGAAACGAATTGGACGTTTTATTGGCATTTAATTATGTAACGCTTCCCAGAGGAACGCAAATGGAATTCTTGATGACAGTAGTTGGATGGTGTTAGACGTCCTTACGACATACATCTAGAAGTTTTGCAGCCTTGCACTTTAATAGTACTGGCTGAATAAACTACAAAATTACTATAAAATATAGTTTATTATAATTCTTAAACCTGTATCTGAAAACATTATTGATTTAATAGTTGTACATAAACATAAAGATAGACTACAGTGTCCCTTAAAGGGCCAAAGCCTCTTAACAAGCAGGGGTAGCTCGTGTTTTCATAACTTACATTAATTAACAATTACACGCTAGTTGTTCGTATGCTGTTTAAGATGCTCTAGCTGATTTGTTGTTTCGCTACGCTATTTATCACTGCATAAGCTTCTCGAGAAATTTCCATTTTTTCTCTTTCTCTTGCTACCCTGAACCAACTGAACCTGCATATTTCTTGCAGAGCTCTGTCCACTTTCTTCTACCTTGTCTACCTTATCCTCTTTCCTATCCGGGGGTTCCATGTGGAAATCTTGTAGATCCATCTGTTGTTCTGCATTCTTGCCACGTCCGTCCCATAGCCATTTGATTCTGGTGGCTAGTTATGTGATGCTTTTGTACATACCGTGTTCATATTCCGCTGCGCAATCGGAGTTTGTATACACTAGTGGAAAACGGTTGAATTTCAGTGGATGCGCGGTGCCCGGTAACGCTGCAGCTTAAGTTCTCCTAGATCAGGCAATTGAGCTTGCTCAATCGTGTTTATCCCGGTGTTTCCGTTGCGTTTCTGGTGGAAGGCGTGTTACACTTCCTAGTTTGTGCTTTTGTACTATAGAGAGTCCCCAGTGTGAAATATACGCTAGAATAAACAATGCCCATGATTATCATACGTAAAAGAAATTGAACAAGTAAGGGCTATAGGAAAGCATTTCGTGCTAAATTTTCAGGAGTAAAGAAATTCAATTTTCACATTAGTAAATAAATTTGGAACCCGAGGCGCTTTCATTGTGACGTTAAGTTAGGATTTATATATTTATTTAATCTCGCGCTGCTGTTCTTGTCACTTAGAATACTAAAGAAGAATTAAAAGGCTTGGAGGATCCGTGGAAACGCGCCCGAGTGCATGTGTCGTTTACTAAAAGTAAATAAGGGGCTTAGCAGCATATGAGAGAAACTAATAACTAGTTTCATCCCCTTTATTAGTGAGCAAAACCCTGAATTCAAAAACATGTGTTGAGGAAGACTTGATACAAATGTGTGCACTACAAATAGTTATTAAAAATTGCATGCAATTATTTGTTATTGTTATTTCAACAAGACAATTGATATGGTATGGCTATTAAATGTAAAGATTGTCAAGGACGATAAATAATTGGAATACACTAAAAAGAAGGAAACGACAAAGGCCACAGATAGTGTGAATAAAGGGCATCAAGGGGAAAAAAATGGAAAATAGACACTTAAAAGAGGAACAATGTCACGTGAACAATTGTTCATGTGAACATTTTTTTTTATTTTGTAATTAGCTGTCAGAAGATATTGAAACAAAATCCACTTAATAATAAAATTATTTAATAAGTATTAAAATAATAAATGAAGGCGATTTTTTATTAAATTTCTAAGACTTTCTTCAAAGTAGTCCCATTTGCTGCGAAATGCTTCAAAATTAGAAGGAAAAAAACATTTCTAATTGCTCTTGTAAAATTTACATACATCTCGTAGCAGCTAAAATTACATGATACAAAAAATAGCAACTAACTCTCCGGAAGAATTTCTTTTCACAATTTCTTCAAAATATTAAAGTTAACAGTAAAAGCAAAATGACATCATTTCTCTAGAGAAAGTTAGTATTAAGACGGTTTGTAATTTATATTATTAATATACAAAGTAATCTTGAAGTAGCCTATAACAAACCTGGGTCACCTAAGTAGGCAAGAAGCTCCATTGAGTTTCCAGAAAAAACCCAAACAAAGCCCCATTCCCGGGGAACTTATTACCTATGTCCTACAACTTCGGCAGCTCAGACGAGAAGTCTTATTTCGTATCCACGGTGCTAGGGCATTAGTTCACGACTCTTTAATTTTTTTGAATTTGGCTTATTTGCGACGCTCTTTAGCATCTCAGGTCATCAGCGTCCCATGAAATTGGCGGCGTGAAACGCTCGATTAATTTTGTTTAGGAGCTTCTTTTTTCAGGCTTGAGGTTCTTTTTCGTGTCTTAAATGTACGACACGTGACCCATTGCTTTACTTCCCTTCCGAAGAAAGCCATACATAATATTTTTACGCCCAAAAAAATTCATGGACCCTGGTCGGGATTCAACCCGCGATCTTGGGTTTACGAGTCAAGTACTGTTACCACTAGACCACCAGGAGCGACATTAAAGTTGAAGATATAGCCTGTGTTGTCAATTACATAAACTTTAAAGGTACGTCACCGCTCTTACGTGACAGTAAAAAGGAAAAGGAATTAATACTGAAATATCAAACGGCGGCATTATTTTGTGCAACAGCGGCATAAAGCCGAGTGAAAAAAAAAACCGTTTTAACATAAGAGAATCTTGACAAAATTGGCTATCGATTAGAAACTTCTCCTCGACATTATTTAACTTGATTAGCTCCTCTAGTTATATCTGTAGACAACCGCATAAAGCGATCCATATACAACTACTGCTGTGCCTGAAATAAACCCCGAAAAGTGCTTAAATTATCCGGAAGGCTGTTTAAAATATTCTGTGGTGAGAGTCTCAAAATTTTTTCTAAAGTATTAGGGCATGTTCCACAGCGGAGAGCAGGCATCTCAAGCATGTGCTTTGATGGTGAGTAAATATTAATTGCTAATTATTGCTAATAAATAGGGAAAGAAACAAAAAATGAGCGGTATGAATTAAGACCGAGCGAAAAGATATTCCCTAGGCCCTTGCGTAGTGCTCAGAAGCAAAACACTTCCGATTGAACAGCGGAAATAGAATACTGTACATTTTACATGCTTTATGCATCGTGTGATGTAATTTTGTTACGTTTTTTAGCTTAAGATTCGGGAAACGCGTCATTCTGACATTAGACTGTGTATGAATATCTAATCGTAAAAGTGCTGCAACAACCTAAGGGAGAGTTTTAAAGTAAGTGCTATCTCGTGAACTGATGATACATTCCGAGTGTCCAAAATCAGACCTTGTGGAGTTTCAGGAACATAAATGAGAGTAAATATAAATTAATAAATAAAAACAGTAGCCCATATAAACAATGCATAAAAATATAAGATATTTATATACTGTTTAGTAAGTGTATCATGCGGGAGTTTTGTTTTCCCCCGGAGTGTTTTGCCTATGGGCAACTGAAGTCGTTAAGGCGCGGAATCTTGAGTGGGAGATCCCACCAGGACCGTCCTCCCTGACTGAGGTTTTTCCAGGTTTTCCTCAGTCCTCATAAATGGCAAATGCTGGGGATGTCTCCTAAACTTCGGCATGGAACGCTTCCTTAACCTCCCCCCCCCCAAAAGAAGATTAAATCCTTTCCCAAAGTATCATTTCATTTCATGTATCATCATTGGCCATCACCTTGGTGCCTCAGTAGTAAAAACGGGCATTAAAGACTAATAAAAAAGCCAGGAAGGGTAAAACAACAAAACAAACCAAGCATGTAAAGATACACAAACGAATTTAAGTTAACAAATGAGGTGTTTAAACTGCCCGCCTTCATTCTCCACACATTTTTGGCATCTCTTTAAGAAATACTTCATTGCTCGCTGTAGTTTATTTTGAGAAATGAACACGCCCGTCCCATTTGCTGGTCAGACAGCAACTCCAAGGGGATGGAAGAACGGAGAAAGAGATACCGTTTGTTAATGAGGGAGGGTTTCAGTGAAAGTGCTGGACTTTGCTGACAGATAGGAAGGAGGAGAAGGGAGTAGGTAAATCTTTAAAGAAAATGAGACAGCTCAGATCGAAAGAGACAGATAACCGGAAACAAGAGAGGAACAAGAGTACATTTTTGTACATATATGTGAGGGAGTGTAAGTTATTTACTTTTATATTGTTTTCTTTTCTATTTATTTATTTAGGTATTTAAAATTCTATTATGTTATTGCTCCTTTTTCATGTATTTATTTAATTATATACCGCTTATCTATTAATAGTTAACTATTGGTTTGTGCAGTTTTATGTATTTTCTAGTGTATTGGGAAAACACGTACACGTACCGTCCCACCTGGATGACCTAGATTTGTAATTAATATATTTTGTAAATAAATGCCCTACTATTTGCAAGGCACCCTCCCTAGTTTTTATAAAAATTACAACATGTTTAATTTTTATTATTACAATTTGCAACAGCATTACATTAAATACTCATGCCTTTTGTATTTCCTGGCATAAAGAGCGGATAAATGTAAACGTTCTGTATTGAACTTTTGGAACGCTATGAAAAGAAAGAAAAACAGAGTTCTTTTTACTGAACTGCAATTGAATATCATCGCAGACACCCCCACAGCGATCCGTCTCTCAAACGGCATTCGATAACGCTGCCGTGTCCCATTCTCGTATCGTTTATCTGTTGCGTGCATTGTGTGGGCAAAATGTCCTTGCTGATCCGTGTAGTTTGTTGAATGTACTGCCATTTTCTTTAATGACGAAGCAAATTAGTTGTGACAAGATAAAAGAGATAAACGCCTGACTAACAAAATGTCCCGTGGAAGTTTACGTGTGTTTGATCTCAAACTGGAGGAAATGAACCCATTGCTTAAGGGACATTGGCAACGCTTACAGGAAATAATTTGTGCTTTAGCTGATAGTCGTTCTTTATTGCCAGAAACTGTTACAGTATAGCAACGTCAAAGGGAAAAAGACAATATAAGGGAACTACCATGTTACAATGAAAAAGCATTTACAGTGTATAAAGGATTGGCCATCGATGTATGATATATAGTTAAATGTTAAATAAGAGCATTCTCTAAGCCTTTGCAGTTTGACTGAAAAGAGTCAAAAAAGCTATTCTGAATTTTAGAATACTTGAATTTATTACTGTAAATGTCTAAACTATTACGCGTTGAGTAATTATGAATATTTTAGCAAACTGTAAAACTGTTTATATTATCCTGATACATAATAAACAATTAACCACATACTTGAAGCCTAAGTAAATAAAAAGTGACTTACAATGGTATTTGGAATAAACTCCGCAAATCTGTCAAATGGCTTTTTTTTGTAAAATAAAAATCTTAATTGCTAAAGGGTGATTATCTCATAAAATTTTCCATAATTATTTTGCGAATAAATATGAGCAAACTAAACCTCTTTAGAGTGCCCATTGTAACACCGAAACTTAATATTCTTCGTATAAAAGTTCATTGGTAATTTTTAATATAGTTAATGTGAGTCTACCAAATATAAATATTTAAGAATTTCATAGAAGCCCCTGTGCCAGTATTAATGAATGTCCATGGTTTTACCATTCATTTATTGACATTGCATCAATCATTAACAGTAGAGGGCTACATATGTACTTTGTTTTTAGTACATTTTTAACTTTATCATATAAATAATGGCTAAATCGTCTGCATACAAGTAGGAGTTCAGATGTAGCTCGCAAAAGTAAAGGAAGATTATTAATATAAATAACAAAGAAAACTGGCCCTAATATGAAACTCTGGGAAACTCCATGATCTACAACTTTAAATTTGAATAAACTTCCTTTGTATTTGACTGTATATATTGGTGATATAAGGTCTTAAAAAAATCAAGAATTTTACTTTGAAAGCTATAAAGGCAAAATCTTTGTAAACGTATATGACCAGAAAAAGTGTCATAAGCCTTGGAGATATTAAAAAACCTACTTAAAATGATGTTTTCATGTCCTTCAGTTATTTTTCTTTGTTACAAGGGACGACAACGAGATGCTTTTTCAAGGTATCAACTGTTATAGTCAGCTGCTTATCAGATATTTTTTACCATGGAAAAAGGACGTTCTACTTCCAATGAAGTGATCTGATTTAAAACAAGCTATTTCGGAAGTTACAACTGAACATTCGCCTTTCAGGACATCATGGAGTTGACGAAGACAAAGTAAAGTAGTTTTGAATAGTCCTGGCCAATGTGCAAAAGAGGCGTAGAGGTTTCTGGTCGAGTTTATTTTTTGTTTATGCGTTTATAGGGGAATTAGGTTAGTAACTCTCTTGCTTCCGTACTGTTGTGGCCTGGAATTTGGCAATATGGGGTCTGGTTTATTTCACCTATCACCCTGTTGTGTTGCACTGCAAGAAATCACGAAAACATGGCTACTCGGTTTTTAAAGTGGTACATCTGCACTGATGAGGGTTGGACAAAAATCGATGTTGAAATCAGATCTTTTATTTGTTGTGGTGGGTAGCATTAGCAGCATTTGCCTCTGATTGGCATTCCTACGTTTGTTTGCCTGGTCCCCGATCGCAGGATAACGTTCGCTACTTGAATCTGACATACGTTGCAGAATAACACACTACTGTCCATGGGAGAAAGTTCAATCAGATAATATCCTAGTTTCAGATGATTGTTATTATATTTAGGGGGCAGGATTAATTAACAACATACGCATTTAATTGACGGATGGCGAAATGAAATACTATTTTTAACACAGAACAGATAGAATTCATTCCTATGCTCTACTTCTTATCCATTCTAATTAATTTTCCTGGAGGTTTTTTTTTCCTTTAATTTTAGGAACAGATTGAAGTTACCAAATGCTACATCTGGATAGAGAGCAGATCTTTATCACAACACAAAACTTGCAGGAAGAAAGAGGAAACTGATCTCAACTTTTCATGTCGTTTCTCCTTGATCGCTTCTGGAAAATTTGAATTAAATTTATTTAATAAAGTCTTGTTATTGTAGCTCCCGTCTGCAAATTCTCAAAACAGAAAAACATCTTGTGCATCCCCAAAACAAACAGCATGGTCTTGCATACTGATGACTGCACCAGAGTGGAGAGCCATGGTGTTCCTTGCATTGAATTATATTTTCAGGATCATAGCGATAAACTTATGTCTTATCATAGTCACAAAAGTATCCAGAAATTTCTGTTTGTGTAATATGCTCCTTACAGACGTTGTATACTTGAATTGAGTAAAACTTTGGACCTCGTCAAATTTGAACTATTGATTGTTAATCTTAGAACATTAAATTCTTCAGAACATGAGCCACTTTGATTCAGCTCTTACCTTCATAATCGCCAACTATGTATTTTAGCATGTGGCAGTAAAGAGTGTCTATAAACAAACCAATGATGAAACAGTTCTTCCTCTTGGGGAGATTTTTTTAATAATGTTTAACGCCCGTTTTAACTCCTGAGGCATCACAGGCGGTGAGCACTGGTGACACATAAGATGATAAGATAAATTGGGAATGCATTTTTTTTACAGGAAGGGTATAAGTTAAGGGTACCTTCCCGGTATTTATTATTTATGAGGGCGGAGGGAAACCTGGAAAAAACCCCAGTCAGAGAAGACGGTCCTGGTGGGAAACGAACCCCACGAGCCCGCGCCTTAACGACCTCGTCATTCTTGGCGGTTCCTGGCGAGATGTCAAGACGAGATTCAATGTACGCCTCTTCTTTACTCATTTTATATAAACAATATTTCAGTTTCAGTAGAAACACTGTAGACACCCCTTTTATGCTAATGATCTGCAAATCTACATTCATTGCCATACTGATGAAATAGACAGAGCTCCAGCAAGACTCGATGAAAACCTGTTTTCATTACTGTTGTAAACAATCAATTTGGATTAAACTGAATCCAGGAAAACGCATTGGGCCTTCAGATGTTCCTAAATACTGTATATTTAAAAATCTCCAATAAAATCTGACAGTAATATAACCTTTATTACTGAGACAGTAAAAAACTAGGGGTGCATCTCGATAGAAAACTAAAATTAAATATTCAGGTTGTAGAAACGTGCAAGAAAACATTTTCAGTTGGGCTATACATGCGTTAACCTTCTGAGTGCAAGCTTGAAAGTATATGAGGTTACCAAGCGGGGTACAAACTGAACCCCAACTGAAATATGTATTCTTGCTTATTCTCTACAAGAAACTTAAACATCATCTACTTAATTAGGACAAATTGAACAATTTAAAGCTTATTGTGTAACTTAAGACCATGCGAAGAGGACTTAGTACTGTTACAGTTTTACTTTCAGAATATTCCTTACAAACAAAATATTAACTCTTATCACTATCCTGGATTTCCTGACATTTTTTCTTATGTATAGTTTGCATCTTCCACATATTCAGCTCCCAGAAGGTCCTTCAGTGCAGCAACCGTTCATGATGGATTTCATCAGTCTGACCTTGACGTACAGTTTTGTGACCTCTTGTCAAATTCCAGGAGAAACTTCCTTCGCCTGTCAGGTGACTTAATGTTTCAATCAGGATTTTTGGGTTTCCAGATCACGAATGCATTGACTCCTGCAATGCTTATAAAGTGCATGAATAACAAGAATGACCACCGATAGGTTGTTCTGTTACAGGGATATTCACTCAACATTTTGTCTTGCTGCTTTATTGCGATTGTAAAGTATGCGTTTTCTTTATTTGCACAACTTTCACCATGGTGCTCAGAACTTAGAAAAATAAATGCCATGCAGGCACATATCAGACCAAACTGAGATCTCCATTAAAATCAAACAACAACGAAAACTTGTTTCCATTGCAGGTTTAGGTTGAAGTTCTGGTGAATTTTCAGTTTTATTCTTTCTTAGAATTTCTATTAGAGTCAGTCCGCGTTACAGCAAGGGGAATACTGGTGAAAAAATTGTCAATAGTAATTCCCTGACCTGATTTCAATGAGTTCGCAAGATCTAACACCACCCCTTAACTATTCATTTTATTAGAGTGTTGTGTATAATGTAACATTTTTTAAATATTAATTATTTCCTGGTTTACACAAACATATTGGAAAACAAAGAAAATTACATGTTAATAAAATAAATTTAATTACAAAAACATTTTACAAAACTCTTATGTTAAAGTTTAGATATGTAAAATGAAAAAATTCAACACACTATTCATAATAGATTTAGAGAAAGGCTAAACTGAATATGACCAGTTTAATATTGCAACGAGTGCCTTAAGAACTAATCATCAATACTGTTTTTTTTTTAAATATTGCATGTAATTTAAATTATTAACCATTCATATTATTGTTAGCTATCATACTTTTGAACCTGAACTTTTTTATAATAACGGTGTACGTAATATAAATTATATTTTTCATTAATTTCGATATTAATGCCTCATTTCACCAAATACAAAAAGCCACGCTTCACCACTGTCTGTCAATTAGTTGTGCACGTTCGCCTAAATCTTCCTGATGCATTCAGATAGCAGGAAGTGAACATGTGCATTATCGATATAACTACCACGAAAATGGTTCGCATTCTGTGTACCTCATGTAATTAGAGTGTCATTGTGTGGCACCATGACTCTGGATACAAAGGGCTCTACTGAGCTTCACAACTGATGCATTAGCCGTTAAGAGATGCCTGAAAGTATTACTGAACACAGATAATACGTCTGTGAAGCAATTTATGTAACGACTGTGCTGAACAACTGATTGCGCTGACCAAAGGCGGCTTCGCCAATTGCAGGCCAGGAGGAAACACGAACATGTGAACAGTTACGAATGGCACACTTAAAGCTTTCACCTGCTTCAAGGTAACATTTAAATAAAAAAAAATATTTACAATTTTATAAGTACTCTTCTATAACACTACCTATGTGTTCATTCTCATGAATTCTGTCACACTTTTTCTTCCACACCTTTTATAGCATTCACATTTTCTGGAATGACTTTCACCATCCGAAGAAAATTGCCCATGCAGTTTTTCTTTGCATAGGGACGTAAAAACGATGTAATATAATATTCTTCCACATCATTGCATAAAAACACTTTCACAGAAAAAATAAGTGTGTGCTTTTTTTTTGTACCAAAAAGCAAATATGTTCTTAGTATTTAATTGTAAAAATAAATAATTTTATACACGTTTAAAGCAAACTATAGATATACGCTATGTATATGGTATATTGGGTATTCGTTTTGTTTTTCACCGCTTGCGTACCCGATCCGAAGCTACAGGTTGCAGCTGTATACACCGACAGTCATGTATGCATATTGCCGCTGAAAATACCAGTTAGTGCGTGTTTAAGTTCAGAATTGTGAGAAATGACTCGGTTATTTCGTTTCATTTTTCTGTTTTTCATTGTTTTAAGATTGAACACAGAACAACGCCGTAAATTTTTAACATATGAGATCATCTACCTGACAGATCTACATTTCTTAAAATAGTGCTTAAATTCAAAACAACATGATCAATGTTGAACAAGAAAATAAGATGCAGGTGTCATGTGTTAACAGAGATAAAACTGGAACGATATCGCTGCTCGATTAGAACAATCACTCCAAAAATCCCTTGCAAAATTAGTATATACGCTATAAAATTGCTAAAACTTAATTCCTACAAGGTTATTGAAATGCATGCCTTTTTAAAATAGTGTTTAACGCCCTTTTAACTACTGAGACATCACAGGCGGTGGTCACTGATGATATATGAGATGAAACGGTAAATTGGAAAATTATTTTTTTAAGGAAGGAAACGTTCAAGACCTAAGTTTAGGGTACCTTCCCAGCATTTGCCATTTATAAGGACTGAGGACAACCTGGAAAAACCTCAGTCAGGGAGGACGATCCTGGTGGGAATCGAATCCCAACCTCCCGCCTACGAGTACGAGCCTTAACGATCTCGGCCACCCGTGGCGATAATGCATGTCTTACAGCGCGTCGACTTGTCAACTTCTATGAAAAATGTTTCCAATAATTTGCAGATCGCGCGGCGGATGTGGTACGGGCAACTACTGCGTGTTCCCGGTTGCCAGTTCAGTTCGGGTGCGAAGGAACGAATCGAAAATCTTATATTTGCTGTACATAAATAATTATTATTACTTATATGGCATTATTCACAAAAACGTACTGCTCGGTGGAATAGAAAAATATTAGACGTTGAAGATAGGCCGGGAAGGAAAAGGATACCTCCCCACCCCAGTCTCACTCACGGCAGGTAGGACGATTTTTTATAATAATTTTAACACGCATTGTTAATACTGAGGCACCACAGGTGCTGGACAATGGCGATACATGAGAAGAAATTGGAAGAGATTTTTTTTAAGGAAGGTTTAAGTTTAGGGTATCTCCTTAGCATTTCCCATTTATGAGGACTGAGGAAAACATGTAAACAACCTCAGTCAGAGAGGAAGGTCCTGATGGGAATCGAACCCCAGACTTCCGCTAAGAGTCCGCATTTTAAAGACCGCTACCACCCGTGAAGGTCCGATAGGAAGGGATCAGGATCCATGAGTGGGGACTGCGCGGACGCAGAAGAGGTCTATGTTTTCAGGTACAACTTCCCAACATCCAAATTAGTTGTGCAAGGCTCTCAGAAACTCCGCTTCCGCACCATATACCGCGGTAGAAATGCGCAAGTCTCCACCTTCGCTTTAGTTAGGTTAGGTTAGGTTAGGTTAGGTTAGGTTAGGTTAGGTTAGGAACAGAACTAACGGAACGAAATCATATGAAATTGGAAGAGCGAAGTCAGAATAGCAGGCTCATTGGGAATTGAAACCGGAACCTGTCAGAGTCGCAAGAATTACGCCTGAGCTACTCAGCTCGGTAACACATTCAATAAATTGGGTCAAATCCATGCCCCATGTTGGGTATTGACTATAACCTACAGACACAATCGTCCCGTATGCGCTCCATCACATTGACTGACAGCTATGTGTGTAACAAGAACATTGGTCACGATAGCGATGGTGTATTCGTGTCAGCGGTGCAAAACATAAACTGTTTATAGCCGTTAAACACTTGCAACATGTTTTCCCTCGCCATCTGAGATCTCACAAGCATAAACTGCACAACATTCTATTCCCTGACCTATTTACACCATCTTGAGAGAACTGCTATATGTACATGCTCTCTAAACTTAGTTTCGGAGACATAACGTACTTCAAACTAACTCCACAGTAAGCCAAGATGGAAATGAGGCCGAAGACAGATGAAGTTCCCTTTCCATTTCTTGTGCCATTTGGGACAGGGAATATCTTCTAAACTTATACTCTCTGGTGGAAATCTTGCCATCTGACTGGCGAATAATGAACTCACTTAACAAGTGCTCTCTGGGATATCAAATCTCAACTCACTGTTTTGTTTATGTGAAGGTATTATTATTATTATTATTATTATTATTATTAAAGAACAAATTCCCTAAGTTGGAGCTCAGTACTTATAATGTAAGAAAAATAAGCACTGAGGCATTGAGGTACCTGAGAAAATCGTACATAAAATTAATAATTTTGCATTAATAAAATAGGACCGCTTATCTCACCTTAACAGAAAATATACCTGTTATCATAGAGATAGTCTGAGGTATTTTACGACACCAAAAGAAGCAAATTTAACACTTTCTATGCCTTTTTGAGAGACTTGATACCTTTCTCCCTTTTTTGATGTTTCTATGCCTTTTTCCTCATTTTTATCTAATGTTATGCTTTGCTATGAAGATTTTCACCAGCGATAAACTCATTTTTTTATAAAATTAGACAAAAAATGAAGTAATTTCACTTTTCTTAAGCATAGCACAAAGTTTCATGAACTTATTTGTAGAGCAAAAAAACAGCTTTGAAATGGAATATTTAACATTTTTGTGGCTCCATATTCGACATGAATGTGAGTGTATCAGGGGAAAATGATTTGATCGCTGCCTTGAAAATTGTTGTAAAGCTCCCCCGAAGTAACTGGGTTCCACCTATTGCAAGTCTCCTTTTTAAACAGGTGAGATACTTGTACAGATGCGAAAACGTTCGTAAAATCAATTGCCACATATGTGAAACAAAGGGGAATTAAGAAAACAACAAATGACTTGTGACGGTTGAGGAGGGTAAGTTTCCATGGCAACGTTTCGATATCTTCATAAGAATGTGTTTTTGATATGCTGTTAGCAAACGCGGCAAAGATTTTCCATATGTAAAATGAAACCTGTAGCTTCAGCAATTTCCCCTGTACCATAAACAGTGAAAGTATTTGCTTTGCGGTTCCCCTGAGCACAGTTGCTAATTTGGATCACAGGACGCAGGAGCGTTTTGGAGGAAAATTAAGAAACGCCTGAGGGATATGAACAGACAGTTCACTCTTTCGGAGTATATGGAAAAGTTCCCCATGAGATGCAATCGGAAATAAATCAGGTGGAGATGGGGCGTTACATTTAAAGATGGACCAAACTCTACAATCAGAGGCTCACTTGGTTTAGGTCAGGCACGTGGCGGATAGCCAAAGTAACAGACAGAGAAGATACGAGAATCTGCCCTATATTTGCGGAGAACATATTCCGGCATACTGCAAGGGACGGAAGATTGGAGAAAAAGGGGAGAGAGGGCAGTGGCAGTGTTGCACTTTCCTGACAGAAGGGAACGAGTAGGATGGAGTAGACATGTTTTTATGCACAGTGAGAGAACTCATATCGGAAAGGCAGATAACCGTTAAGGGTTAGGGGAAAATCAGGTACACTATTTTGTAGGTGTGTAAGTTCCTTATTTTAGTACTCATATTTTATTTACGTATTTTTAACCTTTTATTATATTTTTCCATTTTATACTTATATTTCAATTTAGTATATATATACATACATACACTAAAATATCTGAAGAGTTAAATATTGGTTTATGCAATTTCTTCCTAGTGTAGTGGAAAAGCACGAATGGTCCCAAGAACCATGCGACATGAATGAATTATGTTTGTGACAAATATATTTTGTAAATAAATACACTACTACTATTACTATTACTACTACTACTATTACTATTACTACTACTACTATTACTATTACTACTACTACTATTACTACTACTATACTACTACTATTACTACTACACTACTACTATTACTATTACTACTACTGTTACTACTACTATACTACTACTATTACTACTACTACTATTACTATTACTACTACTACTACTATTACTACTACTATACTACTACTATTACTACTACACTACTACTATTACTATTACTACTACTACTATTACTACTACTACTATTACTACTACTATTACTACTATTACTACTACTATTATTACTACTACTATTACTACTACTATACTACTACTACTACTACTACTACACTACTACTATTACTATTACTAGTACTACTATTACTACTACTAGTATACTACTACTATTACTACTACTACTATACTACTACTACTACTACTACTACTACTACTACTACTACAACTGCTCCTGCCACTATTACTACTATTAGTTCTACTGAAGGAGAAGCTTCAGCATACATTCCTAGGTAGTTTTCAGTGTCTGCGGGAGTAGTCCTTCCTTACTAAAATGTTGTTTATCACGCGAGGAGAATTTATACAGATCTAGTCATTCATTTGACTCTATAGAAGACCCTGACGGACAAGCACTACAATGAATTATAGGGCTTTTTCCCGATCAAGATGGTTTTGATTATCTCGCTTCAGTTTGTTCAGGCCTGGACCACAAGCGGCTAAGCTAGTAAACTTAGTATGTATGATATTAGATGTTGTTAAATTACGGACTACGTTTGGGGGGGGGCAGAGCAAAATTTATGGCATAAGGCAAATGTTTGCCTACCTTTGTTTAAAAGATCCTGACTGTGATAGATTTCAAATTAATATAAAATCATGCTTTAAAATATTACAACGCATAATGGCAGTTGTTTAAGTTTATTAATACACTATGGTTTATGTTGGGATATTAAAAGGAAGAAAAGAGCAATGCATGTCATTAGGAAGCAAATAAGAGTGAATAATAATATAATTATTAAAATCGTGATATAAGAACAAGAATGTAAACGAAGCAGTGATCAAACAATAAACAGCCTCAGGAGGAAAATGGATAACCTTATGGAGAGTTTTATGCAGGCCTGTGACGTTCTGACTTCTGCAGAGACCTGAGTTCCCACATTCATCTCGTGTTTCATTTATATTTATCTCTCTTCTCGCATTCCCAATTAGAACTGGGAGACTTCAAACCGAGGTATGTTGTGGAAGGTAGCTCGTGGTAACTGCGAGCAGAATTTGCACTTCTCTTGGGATATGGAGATTTGCGTGCGTGCCTTTTATAAAGATGTCTACCGCACTAGCCTTCTTTTACTGTAGTGTCAGCCTTACTCCCCAGATAGTTCAGTTTTGATTTGTTCATTGAAACATTCACAGCATGTCACAATCTATGTAGAGGAAACTATTCTGCTTGGTAAACTAAGTGTACTACAAGTAATGCCATTATGTAGCACCTACAGAAATAAATTAAAGTGCATATGTTTTTTTAAAATAGGAGAGCTGCATATTTAAGAATTGTCAAAGCACAACTTCTCGCGCGAAAGTTTAACTTTAAATATTTCGTTAGATGCACGCGTGATGCTAGTTTCATTGTCGTCACTTCTGGTTTCCGTCTATGAGGAGTATACAAGTTGAGACATGTTCAGTTCAGTCTACAGCAATAGAGATGAACGGTGGTGAATAATATGCTGCTTTGAAACTGTGTTTTCGTCTCTGCAAGTTTCCAGCTGAGGCCTGTGCAGTGTTACAGGAGGCCTAATGAAGAATTGGCTCTTTTCTATAGCATAGCTAAAGGCGAGTTTAAAATATTTAAAGAGGGGAGGCAATAAATTTCAAAGAAAGGTGGACTCGACGCTTTAGTTTGTGCTCTAATGGAAGAAAATATGAACAACACTGCTGCACACGTTGGTAACGGAAAAGTTCCACGTGAGATGTGTTTGTGCACGGTGGGTCCCTAGATTGCTGGTTCCCGGACAAAAGGAGATTAGCATGCGGTTACAGATGGTGATATAAGAAGATGCGGAGTTTATTTCAAAGTTAATCATCGCTAATGAAACCTAGTTACATCATTTCGATCCTGAGAGCAAACAGCATCATTCCCAATATTCAAGGAATGGTTTACCAGCACACTTAGCTGTAACTGGGCAATACTACAGAAATATCCTGAATACTCTACAAGGGCATGTCTCAAGCAGAAGGCCACATTTCTGTGCAGCAAGCTGGATGCTGCACCATGATAATGCACGACCGCATATCGATGATTATCTCACAAAAACAACGTGAAGGGTGCCCCCCACATACCCTGTAGTCCAGATTTAGCCCCGTGTGACTTTTTCCTTTTCCTCAAGTTGGAGAAACAGCTCTGTTGGAAGAATTTTCCATCATCAGAAGCAGTGGTGAAGGCTACGGAGACGATTTTGAGAAACCTGTCAAAAATGATTTGCAGCATGTCTTCGAAGACTGGCAGAATACGCTGGGACAGTGCATTGCATCCAAGAGGGACTACTTTGATAAAAAGCATTACAAGTAAGTGAAAGAATAAAGGTATGCTGCCAAAAATAAATTATCGTCTTCTTAATTGAACAGGCCTCGTGGATAATGACTGTACCGAGCTTTCATTTCAAAATTTCCGAGTCTGAATAGCTACTTATTTATAAGTAAACCAAAAAGCAAACCGAATATTTTAGATCGTCATAATGTTTTTTAGTATTTAATACAGTCACCGACGCTCTCTAGGACTTTGTGCCAATGTGATGGAAGACTATGAAGACTAATTTCCGGATCGGCAAAGGCTCGCAATTGCTTTCCTCGCGAAGTGATTACTCAAAGAAAGGAATATATTCTGATGGTGCAATCTGGAGAATACTAAGAGTCTCCCAACCAGGACGTATAATTGCTCCACGATTCATGTTAGCTGTATGTGGTTTTGCATTATCATATAAGCGATTAAGGAGTCAGGTTCTTTAGTTTACACCTTTTCGTAGACATGTCCAGTAGGTTAGAATACTCAAAGGCGTTGATTGTTAGGCCGGCTGGCAGCAGTTCACCCCAGACAGGCGAAACCATCTTTTGGTGTAGTGGTTGTTTCGGTTTTTCAGGATATATTCTTAGGCTACTGGTCTGGAGTATCAAAGACTTTTCACCTCAAGTTTTGAGAAAAGTGAAAGTGCTGGACTATATTTTTATTTTGATTTATTTATTTTGTTTTTGCCTGACGCTACATTTTTGCAGATCACTGTGAAAATAATTCATGTTCATGGATTCTATGCAATGCTAGTTTTTTAAGTTGTGCCCCACTAACTAAAATGTGCACCAGATGCCACTGCCTTCTAGCTTAACTGTCTAACTATCGGCAACAATTCGCTCCTACCTTTAATTTACTTAATGAGCGTTTAATTGCTGCCAACTCTTGACATTTGAGCATCGCGAAAAAACCGACAGATGCATTTTGGTTGAATTTATTGCGTAATATTAAAACAAGCACAAATTTCGATATTGGGGTCATATTTTAAAAATAATATTTATTAAATTATTATGTTTCTCTCCAGTCAGCCGAGCTTTGAAATTTCAGATGATTGCAGAAGCTTAAAAATATTTATTTACGTATTTGAATATTTACATATATTTTAAAGAAACACCTGTGTATTTTAATGCGGTATAAAATATAAAATGTAAGCTGAGTTTGTAACATTCATAGTTTTAAATGTGCTTGAAAGTTCGTTTTGAAGTGCAAATATGTATTTACCTAAGAATATAACCACGGGTAGCCGAGGTCATTAAGGCACGAATTCATGAGCGGGAGGTCTGGAGTTCGATTTCCGCCAGAACCATTTTCCCTGATTAAGATATTTTTCAGGTTTTCCTCGGTTCTCATAAATGGAAAATGCAGAAGGTACCTTAGGCCTGGAACGCTTAGCCTTCCCCAGTTTGTCGTTTCATTTCATATATCGTCAGTTTCCACCGTTTGTGCTGCTTTAGTAGCGGTCGTTAAACACTATTAAAAACCCCCTAAGTAACTTTTTGTTGATTTGGTTTATTTACGTAAACTCTTTAACATCTCAGGTCATCAGCGTCCCATTCAAATCAGGGCGTGAAACGGCCGAAAATTTTTGCCCAGAGGCCTCTCCTTTCAGGCTTGATGTTCTTTTTCGTGCCGTAAATGTACGACACGGGATCACGGCTTTACTTCCCTTCCGAAGGAAACCATGCTTAGGATTTTTAACCCTGAAAAAGATCCATCGACCCTGATCGTGGATTGAACCCGCGATCTTGGGTCTGCCAGGCAATATTGTTACCACTACACCACCAGGATTGATCCCCAATACGAGCCCTATTAATAATATAATGAATGCGACACTGTCCGTAATTAAAATAATACAAAATGTATGAATAAATGTTTAAAAAAGAGAACCTGAATAATTTGGAATGCCCAAGGGCCTCAGCCCCCAATTTCCGGCATCTCTGCACATTATTTGTATACCAGCATTACATTTTCCTGCATGAATTGTAATGATATACAAAAGGATCAATAATTGTGTTACGAGGTACCAACCCATAATTACGTTGAATGCCCATGGCGCTAGGCCATAGCTAGGCATACTGCAATCTCGACGATGGTAACGGATTTTGTTTTCCCGGCCCGCTTCTGTGAAATAATAACGTAAGCTAAAAAATGTATTCCCTTCGCTGAACGAATGTTGAATGGAATAACAAGCAGGTACGGAAAGCATTTCAATTAAATTTCCAAGTGCACACGCTGCCAAAGTTTCATATACACAAAGGGCTATCTCTGTTACATTTTGGTTGGTCTCGAGATAAAAGAACACAGTTGTGGAAATTGCTATTTATGTCTAGCCCTTTTCGATATTTCACTATGTTGATCAGAAAAATCCACCTTTCAGGATGAGAGATTAGAGACCAATTCTCCAACGTAAAATTACGCAGTGGAAATATTTATTGCAACACTCACAAAATATTTATGTTTTTCCTTTTATACTAATATAGAAATATCAGTATTTAGAAAAGTTTACTATAATTGTGTTTCTAGGTATAACTGGAATAATTTTAAGTGTAAAAATTTGAAAATTTGATGCTAATCATCTTTATATCCGTCGTCCTGGTGGTGTAGTGGTTACCATACTTGCCTCCTAAACCCAAGATCGCGGGTTCGAACCCGGACAGGACCGATGGATTTTTTCGGGGCGTAAAAATCCTAAGTATGGCTTCCTACGGAAGGGAAGTAAAGCCGTGGGTCCCGTGTCGTACATTTACGGCACAATAAAGAACCTCAAGCCTGAAAGAGAGGCCTCTGAGCAAAATTTGTCGGCCGTTTCACGCCCTGAGTTGAATGGGACGCTGATGACCTGAGCTGTTAAAGAGCTTCCATAAATAAATCATTAAAAAAAATCTTTATATCCTTTAAAAGCACACATAAACAGCTTTTACAGCTAATAGCTAAAATGCTGTAATTAAAACTGCATACACCTGATGAGTTCTTAATTAATAGTTATTATTATTAGACAGTACTTTTCAGGCATAAAACAAACACTTCTCATCGTAAAAGTGCTGAGTGTTGCTTCCCCGAGCTTTTATTACGGCATCACATCGTCTAGGCATTGAAAGTATTAAATTTTTACGTGGTCAGACGAAATCTCACTAAACTAGGCAACTAGGTCTTTTTTATTTATTGTTTTTTACTTACCACAGCATTGCCAATCATCTTCCTACAGTTCTTAATGGGGTTGAGATCTGGGCTGTTCTCTGGCCATTTGAAGTTAGAAGTCTCTTGTTCTTGAAGAAAACATCTAACCCGAAACATAAAGTTGTAACTGTTTTTTAGAATTCTGTGGATGTAATACGAATTTGATAAAATAGTAGTTTATTTGACTATTTCACTCATGTGACGTCATCTTAAAATCGACCAATCAAACGAAACCAAATTTTTAATTTTGACCAATCACAGCCGGATTACGGAGTGAAATTATGGAAAAATATATCAAATCCGTTTTATCACGCGACGTGCATTTGTCTTATGGTCAGCGTAGCCCACTCTATATAATTCCTGAACACGCATCACTGACCATATTTGCTAGAGGCGGTGGGGAGCTATTGATAGCAACATTGCAACAACCATAACGCAAAATGGAGGGCTCTTCAAAGTGTTTTGGTGATGCGTTAAATCTTCAAATTGATCTTATCATTAGGAATCCGAAACCACAGAATACAAAGGAAAATAGACACTGTATATTTTTATTCTTTCTTTCTCTCTGTCTCTCTGTCTGTCTGTCTGTCTGTCTGTCTGTCTGTCTCTCTCTCTCTCTCTCTCTCTCTCTCTCTCTTATTTGGTTTAGAAAATCGAACTGTAGTGATTGTAATAGCCGATTTCTGAAGATATTCACAAGTATAACATTTTATACAAGTGTTAATATTCTGTGCGCGAATTTCAAATATATATACTTTATTCTTATTCTACTCATGAAATAATCCTAAGCCCTTATTTTTCTCTCCTCTATTGGTATTACTGACAATCGACGTTCTTCTGTCGCAAGATTGCTTGAAAATACTAAGTATAAACATACAGTTATTACAATTTTGTAAACCAAGTTTATAGGAATTATATTTAAATTCTTATTTTATTCGAGAAATAGTCCTAATAAATATTATACGATTACTAGTTATGTTTAAGCAAGGTACTCACTTTTCTTGCCCTATGACATGATGTGGACAAACTGCTCCAGAGTTGCAGGTATTAAACTTTAAATCCCTGAACAAAGTAATGCACCCCCTCTTTGCTGGGTATACTTACCCGGACCTTTACACTTTCTGAGAACTTCCCTGTTAGTTCGAACATTCTGGCAGAAATTCTTCACAGCTACGAATATTTTTCCATTCTTTCCTCTGACATTAAATTTTCATTCACCGGAGAAGTTGACTATACTCCACATCTCTTCAGTCCAATGGTCATGTTCCTTTGCCCATTCTAGTCGAGCTTTCTTCATTTTAACTGTCAAAAGGGGCTTCTTCCGTGATCATGTAGCATTTATGAATATCTGTATCTGATAGTTCTGCTGCAAACCACCACATTAGAAGCTTACCCCATTTTCTTTTCAACTCCACTGAAGTCATACGCCGGTTTTTCAGACAGATCAGGTTCAAAACGGATCAGCAGCAGCAGCAGCAAAAGAAGACCCTTTTCCACCAAGTCCTTTAATTTTTTCCAATGCCTAATTTCCTTGTATTTAGCCAATAATCTTGGCACAGTGCACTGGTTAATTGCTATCTTTTATGCAATATATCGAGTAGAAAGATCCTCAGTAGCTAATGCGACACAATTCTTTTGGCGGGAAGTTAATTCAGTTCCTTTGCCATTTTGTGCAGTTGGTGTCCACCGATTACTACATTAAAACCAACAATAAAGGCAATAGACTACAACAATGGATTTTTAATATTGTTTAACGCCCGCTTTTACTACTGAGGCACCACAGACGGTGGACACTGGTGATACATGAAATGAAAGGATGCATTGGGAAAGTATTTATTTTTTTAAGAAGGGAATCGTTCCAGGCCTAAGTTTAGGGTGCCTTCCCGGCATTTGCCAGTTATGAGGACGGAAGAAAACCTGAAAAAAACCTCAGTCAGGGAGGACGATCCTGGTGAGATTCGAAACCCAGACATCCCGCTCACGAATCCGCGCCTTAACGACCTCGGCCTCCGGTGGCGGTACAACAATGAAAATGTTTAGACGTTCTGTTACTTACAACAATGCTTTCAATTAGTTTCGGAGTGCACGAAGGATGATTAATTTTTTTCTACTGTTCTTAAGTAGTAGTAGTAGTAGTAGTAGTAGTAGTAGTAGTAGTAGTAGTAGTAGTAGTAGTAGTAGTAGTACTAGTAGTAGCAGCAGCAACTGTAGTAGTAGTATAGTAATAGTAGTAGTAGTAGAGTAGTAGTAGTAGTAGCAGCAGCAGCAACGGTAGTAGTAGTAGTAGTATAGTAATAGTAGTAGTAGTAGTAGTAGTAGTAGTAGTAGTAGCAGCAGCAGCAACGGTAGTAGTAGTAGTATAGTAATAGTAGTAGTAGTAGTAGTAGTAGTAGTAGTAGTAGTAGTAGTAATAGTAGTAGTAGTAGTAATAGTAGTAGCAGCAGCAGTAGTAGATTCTCCTACCAAAACTATCCGTTAATTTTTTTAGCCTTCCAACATCACAGTCTAAACCTGGCCATTCCTGATCTTGCCTTTCTCCTTAGAAAGAGCATATACACCTCTTTATCCCAGATTAATGCCTCAATTGTCTTTAAATACGAAACGTAGGATTTGCATAGTGTAGCGGGGGGGGGGGGGGGTGTCGCAGAAATAATGAAACAACGATGACATTCTTGCACTGGACATAACCTTGATTGTTGCTGCAGCTTTTTGAAGATGTCAAAAATAGGACTAAAAGATGAACAATAATTATATCATATGGTATCAAGAACACATTCCTTTACTGTTTCATGAGGTAGTTATGTAGGAAAATGCAGATTAACTACAACACTTCATAAATTGCTTATGTTGTATTTTGTCATTTACTACAGAAAAATATAAAGGCTTAATATTTTGTTCAATTGTGTTTTTTTTTCCTTGAAAATTGTTTGAATAATGTCCCAAAGGATAATGAACGGTATAATAAATTTTGAAACATGAGGAAGAAGCTATACATAATAAAAGCATTCGAAATCCACATTAAAGTTGAAACATTCTTAAATTAAATGGTTACATCATATAAACAGAATGATCGATTATCACAACATTCCCCGGAAGTGTTGTAAAGGGGTGGATTTACTGCGAGGACGTAACAGGCAAGATGCCAAGAACACGAACAAGAAACCCAGGGCAAGAAATTCCTAAAAAAAACCCTAAAGGCAATTTTTACGGTTACTGCACCCAACCATCAACTGATGACAGAGCTTCAAAACAAGTTTTTCGATATAAGTCCATTAGAGGATGGAAGAAAAAGCGAGCGTATCATGGGGTACATGAAGTATTTTTAGATAAAAACAAATATAATAAAAGTCTTTCATCATTTCAAAAGGCCACATTTAGAACTAATACTTATAAAAATAGTATATGTAATGTTAGATATTTACCATCAGTTTAAATATGTCGAATTTGATTAATATAAAGTCAAGCATTGTTCGTATGGATGTAATATTCGAGTATTTTGCTTGACACTTTCCATTTTTATATGTGCATGACAATATTTGTAATTTTGTCAGACAAGAAAGTGAAGCCTGTAGTAGACTCTCAGATATTATCAACAATTTTGTAGTTGTTCCCTCTTGCTTTGCAAATGAATTTAAAATGCTTCAAAAACTGTCATCGATTTTTTCCCCCAGAAAGCAAAATTAAATTGTGTACTTTCTTTAGGTCAAACATGATTCAGAAAAATTCAAGTGTCTCAAGACAAAAGATCTAGGGGTCATCCTTATTGCGGGTAAAATATCATTAGATTTTCATATAAGAAATCTACTTTTTTAACTTTGGTGTTTTGTAAGATTTAATGGTTTGGCAATGTTATTAACTTCATGTCATGGTTATTATGTTAGCATTATTAGTATGTGTCAGGTTTCAGTTGTTAGTACACACCCATACAATGAAGTAACAAAGTTCGAGATAATTCATTTCCCATTCAATTCAGAGCGTGAAACCGCCGATAAATTTTGCTCAGATGCCTCTTCTTTTAGGCTTGAGATTTGTTTACATGCCATAAGTCTACGTCACGGGACCCACGACTTTACTTCCCTATTTAAGCAATCTTGGGTCTACGAGGTGATAATGGCTACCGTTAGACCACCAGGACCGATTACAAGATGTTAATGAACTACACCGAAATAATTTCAGAGTGCAAGGATGTATACATAAGCAATTTGAGATAGAAAACATATTGCCTATTTTTTTAAATTTCGAAGCTATGACTATAAGTTTCTAAAGCGCTCTTATGGCATTGGCTAATGAAGATGCCCCTCGAAAGCATAACACTCGATAACGAAGTGAGGTTTCTAAACGTATCACTCAGGTAAGAAGGAGTCATTTTTTTTCGAGTTCGAGTCTCGTTCGTCACTTTTATGCCATTTTATGACTAGGGCCTAATAATACAGCTTTTAGCCTACGTTTTAAGTTGGTGTTTCAATTTATACACTTAAATCTTAACAAATCAATTCATATAATTACAACCCTTACTTGCTAAAGATGAATTATGGGTAACTTAATGAGTTGGGTGTCGTATACTCAAATATTACCTAAATTTCATTCATAATTCTGTAGCATGCGTATCGCAGCACTTCATATTAAATAAAAATTAACAATTGAAGCCGCGACCTACGGAACACACGCTTTTGTGCTATGCATTGTGTCACACAAGCAGTTAACAGATGTACAGTGTCATATTGGCAACTGCTTAGCTCGAGATATAAGGCAGTTATACTGCACTAAATCTTGAAATACTCGCAAGGCAGTTTTAAAGACATTGTAAACCAATTTTCTACCCTGCTTGACTTTAACACAGACCTATCACCATCTAATGCAAAAATGTTTAACACCATAAAACTGCGTTATGCTTAGTTGTGGACCATACATTGTCTGTTTCAAATTTCTTGTGTACGACATCTCTACACTCTCTGAAATTATTGCAGTGTAGTTTATGAATATCCTGTATATATTATCAATGAAGCTGTGGAGGCATTCGATTGATTGATTTATTTATGGACGCTCTTTAACAGCTCAGGTCATCAGCGTCCCATTCAACTCAGGGCGTGAAACGGCCGACAAATTTTGCTCAGAGGCCTCTCTTTCAGGCTTGAGGTTCTTTTTCGTGCCACAAATGTACGACACGGGACCCACGGCTTTACTTCCCTTCCGAAGGAAGCCATACTCTAGGATTTTTACGCCCGAAAAAATCCATCGATCCTGGCCGGGTTCGAACCCGCGTTTTGGGTGTAGAAGGCAAGTATGGTAACCACTACACCACCAGGACCGACGAGAGAGGCATTCGAGTCGCTTGTAAGTTCATTTCCAAAATGCAAGTTATGAGATGTTTTGAAGCACTTCATCTTACATACAATCTTTCAAAGTACTCTTCATCACAGTTGTATCAAAAGTGTTGCGTACTCGGGCTGAGATATTGTGAGCAGAACTGGCTGTATAGGTCGAGCAAGGTACCGCACTTGTTTAAAAGATTTACCAGTGATCATATCTGTAACTTAAGGGAATAACCGAACGGTGCAAAATCAGAACTATGGGAGGATGGTTCAGCTTCTGACATTTCGAGTCTCCAGTTTCAGCTGTTCTATGAATAGACGAAATGTTGTCTGATACCAGGAGTCTGGAACATCATGTCTTGGTTCCTCAAATGAAGAGTCTAGCAAATAAATCCTATAGTATGCCGCAATCATTTTATTTTTTTCTAACATGTAGTGAAACACTAATGGAAAAATAACATAACATAAATCTCGTTGAGAAACAACTGGTCCTGGATTGTTTTCAGCTACCCATGCACAGTTCTGAGTTTGCTTTGGAGTGTCATAGTAATAAACTTTCTTATTGGTGTATATGAGAACTGTTGAAAAAGTTTTTTAAAAAACTATTTCTCAACATAACCACCTTTCAAAGCTGTACACACATTCCAGTGATTTTATCCATTTCTTCAGCTCTAAAATAAATTCTCCTTGTTTCGCGGTAACAACCACTTCATTTCATGCCAGGGATGCCTTCGTGTTGGGGAACAGGGAGCCAAATCCGGATAGTAGGGGAGATGAGGAAGAATTTCATACAATAAGTTCAATAATTTTGAGGTCGCAGTTGCGCAGACTTGTGCGACATATCGTGATGGAACAGAACCTTTTTCTTCGCCAAATGAGAACGACTCTTCTTGATCGCGCCTTTAATTGTTGCAGTAGCATTACGTAATATTAACTGGTTACGGTTTTTAAACTTTTCCAAAATAAAATGTAATTAAAATTACCTTGTAGCAGCCCTAAAACACAATCACCATCACCTTTCCTGCTTATAGAAGTGTATTTACCCTCTTTGGAGCGGTTTTTCCTGTTGCAATTCATTGTTTCGACTGCTGCTTTGTATCTTGAATGTGGTGACGGATCGACTGTCACATTCTGTATCCGAAATTCACTTGCATTCCGTTTCAACAGCTACAAATTCTGCGCAGAAGTAACAACCCCTTCTCTTTTCTGGTTAATAGTTAGCAAACGCGGCATCCACCTCGCCGAAGTTTTTTTCATTTGCAAATGAATGTGCAAAATATTACGCACCCGATCTCCAGAAGTGCCCAAATCTCCGGCACCTTTAGTCTCTCATTGCTCGGCTTCATGTCGTAGATTTTTTATTCAATTATTTGGGAGTCGTTACCTCGACAGAATGTTGGAACCGTTCGCCACATTTAAACTCACCAAACCATTGATTCCTTATTTTAAGTGCAAACTCGTCATAATGTTTGTTCAGCTTCGCCTTAGTTTCTGCAGGGATTGCCCCTTTCAAAAAACAATGTTTCACTAATATAAAAATTCGTATGCCTCCATTTTGAACGCTTGTTTACACAAATTTAAGCAATCTTTCAAACACAGACTTAGCTTTGATCTGAAACTGTTTATAGCCAGGACCTTTACCAGATGACCAATTCGGAAAAAAAAAATGACAGCCGAAGTTCGCCCCGTTACTGCCAATAGCAATTACGAAAATTTTACGTGCTATTATGTTTACAAGATAACATTAATTATCATTGGAAAATATGTCGATGGTTTTTAAAAACCTAACATTGTTTACAAAGATCATTTTTCATATGTAAAAGAAATAAAAAATTAATATACATTATAAACTTCTCCACAGACAAGAATAAATTTTTATGAAAGACACTAATTCCAAATTACTGCTCACCTTATACCTAATAGTAAATTATTTATCATAATATATTTTAATGAAAATGACTTGCTTTTTTTTAATTGGGTGAGGAAACAGTCATAAACGGGTGTACCTGTCTTGTCTTAACCTCACTTACAAAGGAATCAAAGTATAACATCCTGCTCACACCATTCATTAAAACTCTCTTCATCTCGCTCCAAAATCCGGTTCATACGTTCTTACAGATCTTTCCTTTCATTGCTAAACTCTCTCTGTCACAGACGGTAGTAATTTAGGAAAAAGTCACTTGGAAATTTTCCTAACACTAACGCGCTACTATTGATTTACTTCCAACATAAACCACTGTAATAAGTCAGGCAACTTTAACAAACCAAACAAACACATGTGTTTAATAGCAGCAACATTATCTACTCCACTATGGATATACCTATGTTTACATTACCTGCTTGCATAACATCAGGCTCACATTATTCATTAAAATTCTCATCATCTCGATCCAGGCCGAGGTCGTTAAGCAGCGGAAACGTGAGCGGGAGATCTGGGGTTCGAATCTCGCCAGGACCGTCCTCCCTGACTGAAGTGTTTTGCAGGTTTCCCTCAGTCCTCATAAATGGCAAATGCCGGCGAGGTACCCTAAAATTAGGTCTGGAATGTTCCCTTCCTTAAAAAAATATTTTCTTTCTCAATATATCATTTCATCTCATGTATCATCAGTGTCCACCGCCTGTGGTGACTCAGCAATGAAAACGGACGTTAAACACAATTAAAAAAATCTCAGTGCAGGATCATTCTTTTCATTACTAAGCCTAACTGGCATCTAGGATGGTACATTAGGGAATATTACACAGGGAAAATGTTCTCCCTAAACACAAAGTTTGGTTTCGAAATGTTTAATACACAGTACACACTAGAGTTGCACAAATAAATTCAACATTTACACGGTGTATATTCTTTATCCCCTTCTCCATTAATTACTCTATTTAGAAAATGTAATGATGGCATTATGCGGTGCACTGCCATAATTAAAAGATACAAGAACAACATATGTTACATTGAACACTTTCTGCTACACCAGTTTCTGGTGTGATTTCACTAAATCAATATTAACTTAATAAACAACCAACACGCAGCTGTGATTTACTTCCAACAATTCATCACTGTAAAAAAACACGTAGCTGCAACGAACCAAATAAGCAAAACTATGTGTTTAACAGCAGCAACATGAGACCGACTCCACTACAGGTGTACCTGTATCTGCATAACCTCGCTTGCAAACGAGTCGAAAAAGTTACAACATCAGGCTTTACACCATTAGTTGAAATTCTCATCATCTATCTTTCCTTTCATTGCTAAGCTCTACTGTTATGTATGAGGGTAAATTAGGGAAAATTGCACGGGAAAATGTCCTCCCTAACCATACATTTTTTTACGAAACATTTAATACACTCTGTAGTTTAATCGTTAACTTCAAAATTTGCATGATGTACATTCTTTATCCATTACTCTTTTAATTATTACTTTTAGGAAATATAAATATGTATTATGCGGTGCAATGACATACAAGAGCAACACATGCTGTACTAATATTTTGTATAAGCAAGTTTCTGTGTGACTTCACCAAATATTAAGTTGATTTATTTGTAATTAAACCAATGTAATAAACCACATAACTGCAACGAACCAAATGAACAAATTCCTGTAATTAACAGCATGGACCACAATTTCCACAATTTTGTCTACTATCGATACCTACCTTGTGGTTTGGTAAATGTATCCAAGCTTGTTATGACCATATACACCAAGGAAACGTTACCGCCACGGGTGACCGAGGTCGTAAAGGCAAGGACTCATGAGCGAGAGGTCTGGGGTTCGAATTCCGCCAGGACCGTCCTCCTTGACTAAGGTTTTTTTCCAGGTTTTCCTCAGTCCTCATAAATGGTAAATACCGAGGAGGTACCCTAAACTTAGGGCTGATGATACATGAGATGAAATGATATATTGGGAAAGGATGTTTTAGGGAAGGAAACATTGAAACAGTCTAGTGCTACCACCTTTTGCACGAGCTTATCGAATATACCCCAGTATATCTGTCAACCGTTTAGAGTTGCGTTTGGTGGAAACTTTATGAGCAATTTCCTTGTACATACCTCTCCCTTCATCTTTTGTTCTTTGGTTAGGAATGTGGGTCCTATTTGAGACAGATTTTTCGCAGCTTTAAACGTGGATGGAACTTAGCTAAATTGTTTACTCATTCACAGCTCCCCAAGTTCGATCTGAACGCTTTTTATCAGTCTCTCATCCTGTTTCAAAGGATCAAAAAATGATCTACTTTTGGCTTTCTACCAGTTATTGACATACAACTGAACTTTGTAGATTTTTATAGCTTAAAGTTGATTGCTGCCTCTGTATATTGTAAAATCTCCCATACTTTTTGACAAACCCTGTAGTTATATTAACAGTCTAATAAATACCAAAGACCGAGAAAGGAATAGACGCTGGAATTGCAGGCAGTCGAAACCAAATTTGATTTACAGTTCACCTTGCTTATCATTCGAGTCACGTTTGAAATTTCCGCGCCATTTTTCCTTCTGGGGTTGATAAATATTTGTTGTTTGGCTTTGCTGGAGCATCAAGCCCGCCCGCCCGCATCCCAAAACTCAGGAAGTGTGGGGAACTTCGGGCAAACAAAGAGAGAGGGCAATAGGGGCACGTACATACCTTCAATATCCGCCATAGCAAATTTCCTGTCACTGCCAAGCCCTTCCTCGTCTTCCTGCTATGACACCCAGCCTTTATCACACGCGTTTTTTGTATTTTTTAAAAAAGAGGGAAGGGGAATGGACGCTTGAACATTATACGGGACGCTTGTTTTGTGTTTTGCAAAATAAACAGTTCGATTTATATGTATTGGCAAGCGAAACTGCATATTGCATATTCATTCAAAAGTAATCAGGTACCTATTTATAAATGCGTAACTCTTCTCTCATGTAAATTGCACTATCAACTCCACTTTTGAGTAATACATTAATCTTCTATGAATTTTCGATGCAATCTGTGCACCAAAATAGTTGTAGTAGGTAATAGACTTTTATTGTGGCAGGTTTAAAGTACACAAATGTAGTCGCTTGGGTCTTATGGCCATACCGCTAATACCTTCTTTTTTAACATTTAAAATGTACAATAAAAAACGGTAACATTAATGATTAACTTTGTATATATATAAACCTAAATATATTAAACATGAATAGCACCCTTACTTCTGATCCACCCCTTCCCTTGATCCCCTCCTCCCCAACTCCCCTTTCTTCTCTATAGCCATTAACCTTCTTTGTCGGGTTTTCACTAGAAATATTCCCGATTTCTGTGTATATCTCTCATGCAAGAACACTGCTAGGCAGACTTTCAAACTTCGGTTGTAATTCATGAATTGGGATGGTAAAAGCTTATTTCATAAAATTTCTGCTTCCCTACATTCTGACAGAATACGCTTTCTCTGAGAAAAGTCTTTCCTCCAAAGCAATAATTATTTTATTTTTTATCCAAACCCCTAATCTGAGTCATGCGATACCACTTCTTTCTTTTCTCCCATCTCTAGACATCTAGATACCACCTCCACCCTCTCCCACAGCTGATCTATTTAAGCCTGTAGGTTAAGCAATGCTTTTTCTGCGTATTGAGTCTCAGTATTTTGCCTGTTTATATCCCACAAACATCTGTTAACTATCTCTAAGCTATTGCGCGTAATGTCCTCTCTCCATAGTCTAATTTCCTTATTTTTGATGCCGAATCTATATCTCACCCTTCCATTCTTTGCTCCCACAGAAAAACTGCTCGAATAAGCCTTGGTCCTCCGTATTATTCCTAACTAGTACTTAAATGTACTTATTTTTAAATGCACACTTTCGTTAAAGATACCAAATACTTCAACTACCTCATAATTTGCTGTAACTACCCCCCCCCCCCTACTTGTAGAATCCGTTTTAGCAACGGCGTTTGTACCTGAGTTGGTTCCTCGGTGTTTTCCCGTCCCTAAATTTCGGCCCCGTGGTTTTTTCCAGGTTTTCCTCAGTCCTCATAAATGGCAAATGCCGGGAAGGTGCCCTAAACTTAGGCCTGGAACGATTCCTTAAAAATAAATACTTTCCCAATATATCATTTCATCTCATGTATCATCAGTGCCTGTGGTGCCTCAGTAGTAAAAACGGCGTTAAACACTACGCATTCATTCCGGCCATAGGAAAGGTGATCAGCAAATACGTGCATTTCTTCACATTTTCTAATTACCATCCTGCATACTCTCACTTCTCTTTCCTACAAAGAATATGTAAACATTGGAATATGTTATTGTGCTGCTACCCTGCATTCCTATAGTCCACCCCTCACCGTTTATAGTTGATCTATGCTTTTTATTTTATGGCACAAGAATGCCTGTAATGTGCAAACGCCGCGTGCGTAGTTTCATGTTCATACATTGTTGCATTGCGTCATAGCAGCTGTTGTACATACCAACCAACTCGGTTCTGGCGAGCGAAGTGTCAGGTATGAATGCAGTATAGTGGATATGTGTAAACAAACAAAAACTTAGTTATTCATTTTGAAGTACCTCATCGTTATCATCACCGCCTTGTACATAACGTATTGGACTAAACAGGGCCGTTACGTCTTCAACAAAGAGCGATCTAACCATGTCTTCTTCGGTTTACTTACATTGCTCTCTCCACTTTGTTTATGTTTTAAGTGTTGTTTTGGTATCCTAGTATCCATTGCACATCAATAATTTATTCGTTTCTTATTATGCGAGAATCAAACTATAACTGGAGTTTAACTTTTTCCTCTTGTGAGTAGTGAGTGTTGAGACGCGCTTTAAGACTTTAGGCGTAGGGGTAGCCTAATCGCCGCATACAGTTCTTTTCGATTTTAACGCAGAAGGAAGTCGGTTTGTCAGTAGCGCCATTTTAAGGAAGAGAAACGCTATTTGATTACTAAATAGCTTAGAACTTGTAGAATGTTACTATCTATCATGTTTACGCGAAGCTAATGCGCCATCGAATGTAATGCGCACCCCACACTTGAAACTACACATCATAAAAAAAATGAACATATTGCTGCACAGCGTCTTAAAGATCAGCCCGTCCGCTTCATAAAACAATCAGAACATACGACTATTGTTACATCTTGGAGCACGTAGGACAAAATCCTTTACTCGTGCTGTTTCCAGGACAGAAAATGTTATTTCTTATGGTGTCACTAGTCACAGGTGGCCTGTTCTTCATCCTTTCATGTACGAATTTCAAAACTTTTTCTTAAATGTCAGGATGTCTTCCTTTGCGAGGACAGTGAATTTCTTCATACCAGATTTAGTTGCAAATAATGTCAATTTTTGTCACTGTCGCAAACGAACGTTGCTCTCAGCTACATTGAACTCTCTTCCTGTCTTTCTGTTACTATTGTTTTCAGCACAAAGAATTAATTTACGCTTGAAAGTAGCATCATAAGATGTTCTTCTCTGTTTGCCCTCCATTTCGTGACTATTTACTATTCAAACGCTCTGTGCAATAATAGTCAACAATAAATGTAACGACGTCGAGAATTGCAGCAACGCGTTATGACGTAATAAAGTGTAAATGCGAATGAAGTTACCGGTGAACTACGGGAGGGATTTACAGTCAAATTTAATATGCCATCGATTCTAATACGCACCATTATTTTTGAATACTCGTATATCTGGACAAAAAGGTGTGCATTAAATTCACGTAAATACGATATATTTCAAATGAAAAAAAGGCGACTTTAATACATTCTTCGCAATTGGTGAATTTATTGGAGGACCCTATTTTTCATGAAACTATAAAAAGGAAATCCCTGATAAAATTGATTACGTTATAAAATAAAATCACTAAGGATAAAAGTAGAAACTTTACTAAATCTGACGTCAAACTATAATATGTTACGGAACAATGAACCTACTGTACCACCTTAACTAATTCACAAACATAGAGCGACTTTCGGCAATGTTTCACAACAGCGGCGCAGTCTTTGTCCATTCTTAGGACGATGCACTGATAATAGAACGCCGTGCGAATGTGCTAGATAGTGTGTGGCGGAAGGACAGTGTTCGTTTGTTGTCAAGTAGAGAAAGATGATTATCGTTGACAATGGTGGACTTCGTGGTTTTTGTGGAAGGAAGGCGTCAAAACTGCAGAAATTCATAGATATTTAACTGCGGTATGTGGTCAAGAAGTTCCCGCACCAGACCGTTTACAACTGGGTCAATAAGTTCGGTGCACACAAGAATGTGAGTGCTGATCCTCCGCCAACATCGAGGTCTGCCAGGAGGTTGTGTATTATGAACTGAACATGCCTGGGCCGCTCAACCCTGCGTGTCATTATTCACGACTGTTTGGCTATAAAAACTCTGTGCACTTTGACAATCGCTTGCTGGATATTTCAAAACGAAGATCCGAATTTTTGGAGAAGCTGGTGACTAATAACTATCCACTCCCCACCCGGTTTTTACCTCTTACTGTATCTCCAGTGAAACTTTTTCTGTACACTCCGAAAGAGTCAGCTGTCCATTCATGTCCCTCAAGCGTTTCTTAATTTTCCTCCAAGCACCCCCTCCTGTTTCCCCTGTCCTGCGATCCAAATATTCCATTTCTTAATTTTAAAACCCAGGTCTTACTCTCCCCCCATTCTCAGCTGCTTCCGGTGGCAGATCCCCACACTTATTGTTTGATTTTCGTGAACAATTCGTAGGCACTGCTCGGATCCTGCATTCAATAATTTCACTGTAGGCACCAAATTCTCTAAGAATTCTGCATTTGCCTTATTCTCTCCACTCCCAAAATACCGTACCTGATTCAATTACTCTGTTCGTTTCCAACTAAATTTCGACTTTATAAGTCATTTTAGATCGTACTGCTGTCCCACATAACGCAAGCAGCAGTCCCGCTAGAACATCTGAAAGTCTGCTTCGAATATGGAAAGTTTCTGTTACTTTCGTATTCGCTTATGTTTCGTCCCATCAATAATGCGTTTCTCCCAACCTTCATTCATTGAGTCATTCATTGAGAAGGTTGGACCAAGATACACGAAGCTCTTCACGTTATCGAGCGTATGTCCTGCACATGTCCAAGTCTATGCTTTGCTATAAATGTTTGCATTCTGTGTTTCACCACCTAAGCAATCGAGTAGACCTTAACCCGTTTATTTCAATCAACAAGTCATAGTAAAAACAATTGTCATGTCGTTCGCATGTAATTGAGCTGGTAGATGTACATGGCGCCGTAGTTTCTTGTAGCAATGCCATCAATAAAAATATTAAAGAGTAGGGGTGAAAGAATGCAACCATGTCTTACAGCTCTCCGACTAGAGAAGTTACCCCATATCCTGTCGTGTTTAATGCAAAATTATACCTTTCTGTATGTCGCCTGTACTGCGAGAATCATTTTTGTTGACATTACTTTCATCTTTAATTTGAGCCATAGCGCTTCCTGATAGGCAGAATCAAATGCTTTTTGGAGATCTACAAAAGCACAGTGCAATTTTCCCTTTGGTTTGTCTTTTGTTTCAACGTTTATGTATCTAGAATAAAGGCGTTATCAATAATACGTATCCTTCCCTGGAAACCGACAGAAATTTTGAAATGTTAAGGAAATTACGTCCCCCAGATTATTATTATTTCACACAAGATTCTGCCATATAATTTCCCTATAATCGGAAGAAGCATGTCCCCTTCCGTAGTTGTCTGGAATTCTGAACCCCTTCCTTATACATTGGGTGCATAATTCCAGTAATCCAACTTGCTGGGTTTTATTAAATATATTGTTAAATATTTGGAATATCACCAAACCAAACGTTTCAATGCATGTCTGCTTT
>CM060836.1:13787500-13897500 GCA_030762175.1 Metallyticus violacea
TCACCAACCAAAAGTGGTTGCTTCTGTTGGAAAATGTATTGCCATCTCATTTTTCAATATCCAAGGAATCAGCATATCGTGCCTGCACGCAATACTGTAACTGGGAAATGCTGAGGCATATTTAGGGCTTAATAATAGAAAGTATTCATTAATAATGGGGCAATAATGTTCTGTTATAAAATATTGTAGCAACCCAGGCATTCACAACTAGGCAAAATTGTTTCTTAAACCTACGCTGCGACATATCTGGTAATTACTGCAAACTACCCATGGCATTATAAAACCAGCAAGGAATGTCTTCGGGATCATAAAATTAATTCAAACATATTCAGTGTTAAATTAAATACAATTTAATTGAGAGAGATGCTCTATGTCTTTATATTACCAAAACGTGTGTGTTGCTTTAACTGCTGGACGGACCGGAAACTCAAACACGTGTTTCTGGTGTGACAATTGTCATTCCATTATTAACCCAAGGCACGCTAACTCCCTCTGTTTCTTATCTTATCTCATGGCTTGCGTTTTAAATCATCCTTTCCCTTACACTATCAACAGCGATAATGCGCCAACAATCCCTCTACTACAATACTGTCTATTTCTCAAGGATGTTTCTATACTTACTGTCGCATTATTGCTTCTTTGCCACAATATTGTTAAGTGATTATTTTAACAGATTGTTGATATCAACAACCCTGAACTAATTCCACGATTGTATGGTGTTTGTGAAACGTGGAAAAAGTCAACTATATGTGCATGGATATAGTTGCATGTTTGGAAGTTTTGGTTAGTTAGTAAGGAAAGACGTTAGTCTATCGAGAGGCGTGAGCGGGTGAAGATGCATAACTCCTCTCCCTGACCATTGTAACAGTGTGCTATAGATAACAATTGAAGGTGTAATAGAAATGATATAGAGAATATTATACAAGCAGCAGCTCAATATTTGTGTTTCTCGTTTCTTATGCATTCTTTAACTTAGGATGTTCCGAATATTTAGGAATTAAAGTCAGGAACGTGACCCTAGTGTCCAGTCTCGTGCCAAGGTAACTGAAAAGAATAATGTAAAAGTGAGTGTTCTACCGGAGGTTGTGATAATACTATGCACATATCCTGAAAACACAAGGGCATATCACACGCAAAACTTCATATTTTCGTGCAAACAAGCTGGATGCTGCATAACAATAATGCAATGTCGCAAATGTTCTTGCTGAAGATCTCGCAAAAGTCAATGTGAAATGTATCTATTGCCGTCCCTATAGCCTAGATTTAGCTTCTTGTGACATTTTTCTTTTCCCCAAAGTGAAAAAATGCCTTCCTGGGAGAAATTTTCCATCGGCGAAGGCTGCGGAGACAAATCTGAAAGAACTTTCAAAAAAATGATTTCCAGCATGTCTTTAGAGATGATAAGAAACGCTAGAACAAGTGTATTGCATCCAATGAACTACTTTGAGAATGATCATTGAAATTATGAGGATGAGTAAAACAATATTGTCAAAAATGTGATTATTCTTTATTGAACAGCCCTGAACTACATTTTTTAATGGTATTTACTACTGAGGCACCACAGGCGGTGAACACTGATGATACATGAGATGAAATGATATATTGGGAAAGGATATTTTTTTATAAGGAAGAAAACGTTCCAGGTCTAAGTTTAGGGTATCTACCCGGCATTTGCCATTTATGAGGACTGAGGAAAACCTGGAAAAATCTCAATCAGGGAGGACGGTCCTGGCGGGATTCGAATTCCAGACTCCTCGCTCACGAGTCCGCGCCTTAACGACCTCGGCCACCCAGTACTATGGTAGATGTTTAAGTTATTCCGGAAGGTGAAAGAATTAAGTAAGAAACTGCGTTCTTTGTGAAGATAATGTTTCATTAGCTCTATCTCCAGATTTTTGCTTATAGCTTTCAGACTAATGGACGTGCCCAGGTGGCTTTTGACACGACATACCTCCAGGTACCAAGTTGTACATACATCTTTAGGGGCTGTTGATTTGGTTTATTTAACATCTCGGAGTATCAGTGTCCACTCAATTCAGGGCGTGAAAAGGGCGATAAATTTTGTTCAAAGCTTCTTCTTTCAGGCTTGAGGTCCTTTTACGTGCCGTAAATCTACGAAGCGGGATCCACAGATTTACTTCTCTTCCGAAGGAAGATTTTTACGCCCGAAAAAAGTCATCGATCCTAGCCGGGCTTAACTGGAGATCTTGGGTTTAGGGGGCAAGTATGGTTACCACTATACCGCCAGGACCGACTCTTTAGGAGGTCAAACGTATATTTTGATTGGTAATTAAAAAAAATAACTTTGAGCTTCATGTCATCAGTAAAAGAATGTTTTGAATATCAATATAAGCCTACTTGTAATTTTGAATTTACGGAACTAAGTGTCTAAGACATTTATTCTGCTATTATGAAATTACAATACAGCCTGTATGGATGTGTATGGAATTAACTGTAGAAAATTTAAATTAGTTGCTCCTTATGTATGCGAGCCTTTGATTTATGTTTAAAATTATTGTCTTAATAATGGTTTCGTTCCTGAGGTCATTAAATTTGCTTACCGAATTTTTAAGAAAGGCAAAAAATTTAAACATTCCTATAACTACTAAAGTCTTTGAAATAAAAAATGCTACGTTAAGTTGATATTCTAAGGCTTTTGATAACGTTTCTCATTATAAACTTTTACAGGAAGTTAGCTGTTAAGACTTTCAGATTATTTGTTACGGTCCTTTTTCAATAATAGATAGCAGTTAACTTATTCCAAATTTAAACTTGAAGTTCATGGAGTTACCCAGGATTCTATATTAGGGCCTGTATTTTTAATAATTATATTTATGATTTTCGAAATCAAATCTCCTACTTGTATGCAGGCGGTTTATATGATAAAGTTAAAAATGTAATAAAAAATGAAGTATTAAGTCCCCTATTGTTAATTATTGGTGTAAGGCAACAAATTAAATACACGCAATGTTAAAACCATGGGCATTCAATTTAACTTTAGCATTGTCACTGGAGCCTCCATGAAATACGTAGTTATTTATATTGTTTAGTCGTCTCATATTAACCATATTTTTAAAAAATCACCAGCGAACTTTTTATGTGAAGAATTTTAAGTTACTGTGTTACAAGGATATATTAACGAAGGTTTATTTTGCTCATATTTATGGTATTTCCTAATGGGGTAACACCATTAGCTGTTATATGTTTATTTTACAAAAAAGACCTTTAGATAGATTTGTGGCGTTCATCCAAATATCATTGCAAGTCACTTTTATTTTGACTTTTCCATCGACGTATGTGCTTAATTGTTTATTTTTTGTGAGGAATAATATAAACAGTTATATTGTTTGCTCAAATATTCATATTTATGCAATAGTTTAAATCTTTACATTAAAATTCGCATTTTTTCCTAGCTTTTTCTGTCAAACTGTTTAACAATCTTACACATAGACTTAGAGAATTAATTTATTTAATATTTAAGAGAACTATACATCATATATTGGTGGCTAACCTATTATGCGCAGTAAATGATTCTTTAATGTAAAACAGTGGATTCTTTATATTGTCTTTTTTCTTTGGTGTTGCTGTACTCTAATAGTTTCTGGTAATAGAAAACATCTACAAAATTGGCCGAATTATGAATTACAATATTTTATCATGTGATAACAATTGGACACCCCATTTACTATTAAGTCTTCTTTAATTATTTATATTTTATGGTACTGTCTCTGATTGTTTTTGATTTTAAAGCAGAAAGCATACGTGGCAATGTATTTTTTTTTAAATATGTAGGAAAGAGCATAAATTTAAAGGAGATGTATGCAGCAAAATGTGCTGCTGAAAAAAAATAGCTCTAATATAATGCAATTGTAATTACTAAATTTGTCATGTGTTTTTGAATCGGTTTGCATCGTAACTGCTACAATTTTCAACAGAATTTCATGAGACTTTGCATACACTTTCTTCTCCCTCATAAAAATGAAAGTACAGCTTAAAGTTGCCTAGAATTGACCTTTACAGGGTAAGGGAAAACCACTAAATGACCTAACAAAATTTGGACCCGGGATCTTTGGGTTTGCAGTCATACACACTGACAACAATAGAGCGAAGTTCGTATTTCAGCCACTTACATAGCAGGCTTCATCTTATATTAAATATAAGTATTTTGATGAAAAAAGTGTTTCTTTAATGCAAATTTCAAAAAAGATTATAGTTCATACTTAACATTTTAAATGTTGAGATTCAGGTGTTACCTTTATGATAATGAAATAAATAGTCACCTAAGTTCAAAATCTTAGTAATGACATTTTAATTATTTCTTTTTGTATGGGAAGCTAAAAATTGAAACAGAGAAACGTAGTTATAACCTTCCAGTCAGACCCCGGCCAGAGCTTACAATAGCACAGCACTTCACATTTTTAACACTTATTGAATTGCGTTCTAACCCTTCTTAAAAGAGGCAATACCATTGCAGTAAATAAACTTTACAGCTTCTACTGTATACGGTGCTGGAAATGTTGCCCACATAGCCCACAGTTTCTTAAGAAACTATCGTTTAGCAACTTCTTCCTATTTTAATATTATCCTCCTAGATGTACGAAGAAATGCATTTATTTTATTTGTACTATTCAAGTTTTAAAAAGCCCTTCACGTAAGAGCTGCGTAAACTAAGTGAATTCCTCAGTCAGTATAATAAATTTAAAAAATATAAACTACAAATTATGGCCTTAATAATTAATGAAATACGGCATGGCATACTGTGTGATAATTAGCATGACAAACTTTAAGGCTAAGGAATAAAAACTGAACTATAAACATATTACTTAACTAGGTTTATCTATGTTTATTCTTTCCAAATTGTTTGAAAATAAATGTCTGTAGTGAAATTACTCTAATTTTCAAAAGTAAGAACAACAAAAATCTATAAATATTACAAAAGAGAAACCACGTTTTTAGAATGATTATTAATTAATGGTATAGTATTTATTAAATGAAATATATAACTACTGATAAACACAGCTGCACTGTGTAGGTATTTTTAAACATTTTAAGTGTAACCATGTTTATGCCCTGAGTCCTTGATATCATCTTTACACTCCCTAAAATAGAGAAAATTAACAAAGTTTCCTGTTATATTGTGTATTTAAGAAGGTGTTCACATGTATCAATAAATCAAAAAACATATTATTTAAAAATAATTACAATGTACTAAATACATATAATAACCAACAATATACAATCCAAAGTTTCATAGATTTTCATTGTCTTTGAAATTTAATTCAAGTTTTATTGTAGTAAAAACACGTAGAGTAAAAGTTTTCTGAAGGTTATTACAGAGAGCTCTAGCATACAAATATAATTCTTACACACATATTAGATTAATATTTCACATTTACTATTTTCACACAATGCCTTTGTTAAACAGAAAAACATACGAGGTCTCTTCAAAAAGTATCGCGAATTTTGAATTTCTGCGGGCTACCTATATTCCATTTTCGAATGTTTTGTGGCGTTATGTTGGTACTCATGTCTCTAACTTATGTTGACAAGCTCGGCCATTTTGAATGTTCAGTTAATTGTTGACAGCTATTTTGCTTGGACGTGTTTTGGCTCGTCTTCGATTTTTGCCTATTCCGAAAAATGGAACAAAGAATCAGCATCAAATGTTGTGTGAAAAACAAAATTAAGTGCGCGGATGCATTCCGAATGTTGACTGTGGCATATGGTGAAGCTACCTTGGACCAAAGCAACGTTTATCGGTGGTACAAAATGTTCTCAGAGGGTCGAGAAGATGTGAACGACGAATAGCGTCCCGGATGCCCGAGCTCGTCAACAACAGAAGAAAACATTGAAGAAGTGAAGAAAATAGTATTGGCCAATCGTCGAATCACCGTTAGAGAAGTTGCCGAGGACCTAAACATATCGATTGACTCGTGCCATTCGATTTTTACCAATGATTTGGACATGAGACGGGTCGCCGCAAAATTCGTACCAAAGTTATTCAATTTCGACCAAAAACACCATCGCATGCTAAGGAGCTGTTGAACTCTGTCCGCGAAGACTCCAGACGGTCATATCTGGTGACGAATCATGGGTTTATGGTTATGACGTGGAAACTAAAGCTCAATCATCTCAATGGATGCTGCCACACGAGCCAAGACCGAAAAAAGCGCGCCAAGTTCTGTCGAATATAAAGATTTTGCTTACACTTTTCTGCGATTGCAGGGGCGTGGTGCATCATGAGTTCTTGCCACAGGGTAGAACGGTCAATAAGTAATATAACCTGCAAGTTACGCGCAATTTGCGCGAAGCAATCCGCCAGAAACGCTCGGATTTGTGGAAGAACAAAAATTGACTTTTGCACCATGATAACGCCCCTGCTCACACATCGTTGCTTGTGCGCGAATTTTTGGGCAAAAACAACACACTTATGATGCCGCAGCCACCGTACTCCCCAGACCTGGCCCCCTGTGACTTTTTTTTTTTTTTGTTCCCAAAACTGAAGAGGCCCATGAAAGGACGACGCTATGCCACGATTGAGGAGATAAAGACGGCATCGAAGGAGGAGCTGAACAAGATCACAAAAAAGTGCTTCGAGGATTGGAAAAAACGTTGGCACAAGTGTATAATATCTGGTGGGGATTACTTTGAAGGGGACAAAATAGATATTCATGAATAAAAAAATACTTTTTGAACAGACCTCGTATGCATCGTTATAAATGTAGTTTATTGCTGAGTTAAGTTGTCCTTTTATTTTGAAACAATAAGAGAAAATTACATGTTAGAGCACTATGTAAGTTTCGGTTTTAACGTATACTCCTACTCCTAATGGTACAATTTCACTGATTTTTAGAAATTATTTTTTTATTTTATTTAAATGAAATATACAGAATTTTGTTGCGATAAAACAAATATTAGTGCCGGTATAGAGATTTTTAAATTTTTGCTTTAGGTTAACCTCCATCCCCAATGATCCAGTTTTGCTGGTCAGCGAACTCCACGAATCGTTTATTAATTGATAGTCATATGCCGAGGTTTGTTGAGAAAAAACAAAAATTTCGGATGCTAGAGGGTTAATAGACATATAAATGGAGGTTTGAAGAAAAATTTCAAAATTCATTTTATGGTTACAACCTCATTACCTACACTCTTTCGGAATTAGCTAAAATGTGAATGGTTGAGGCACAAAATGTTTTAAATATTCCTCACTATGTTTTAAATATTATTAATTTCATAATAAACGGTTAACTGTTTTTATATAAACGATATGTGGGGAAAAAACATTCATATTTGTGTCAAATGAGTGCGTTTTTGTGTTTCCGCCTTGCTATTCATAAAATAGTAGGATTGGTCATTTAAGAGATTACCTGATTGCAGGAAAACCTAGCAAACATTTTTATTGTGTTTAACTCTTTAGTATTATCAAACAATGTTTTCTTTATAAATGCTTTTTAATGTGTTTATCTTTGTGGTTCTAAAGCTGTGTTGAACAGAAATAATATGTAGCTTTTGGCAGACTTTTGTTATATTCGTTTTTTATTTGTTTTTTCAGGTAAGCGTACCGCACGTCTCAGATATGCAGATCAAAGTGCAGTGCTTGTAAGTATACAACTAACCAGTTTGCGACAAGTAAAACTCCAGGTCATGGCTGCGGCTTAATCTTCTGTTTTAGGTTGATGCTCCAACCATTAAATTACAATGTCCTGTGGGAAACCACATCTAAATACAAATTACACCCTATAATGGAGTTGGATTGGTTTGGTCGGGAGAGAGGAGGACATTTCAGTACTTTAATCTTGCTCAAGGGCTAGCCGTTTGTGCGTACACCCCCAGTGGGGTCACATATGAGGCACTGGGCAGCAAGTATCAAGGGACTGTGAGAGACATCATTTCCCTAATAATATTACCAGATAGAACACCCAGACCAGATAGAACACCTTGGAGCTCAAGTCCCTCAGAACGGCCCATTTCATGCCAACCTTTGGGGTAATAAACTTTGCAAACGCAAGTCATCACACCGCACACAACACCAGCCCACCTTACCTGGCACTTTGCGACTCTGTAATAAAAAACGGAATTAAAAATGAAGTGGTAAATAGGAAAACTCGTGCAAAGCACTAATCACCTAAGCAAACTTAAGGTCAGGATGGCTCAAGGGATGTGAAACCATGACATTCTCAAGCCTTACTACCTGAGCGACGACATGTTCAGCTAAAGTCCAGAACTGAAGGTACTCGATACTGGAATTGTCTTTTACGAATAACTCGGTTAAAGTTATCAGGGAATGCAGGAGGTAGCTCATAATTAGAGCATCAGTACGCTAATTTGAATATCTGCGGTTCTGTATTTTACTTCCATTTCAGACTATTGTCCAATATATCAAAACTTTCTTTAGTGCACAAATAATTATGAAAAACCTAAGCTGACCCATTACACTGGGGAAAAATAAATAAATACATTTTCGCAAGTACTAAATTAAAGGAATACGTATGTCTTTTCCACGCTATGCTCTCAGATTTTTTCCATCAAGCAGGGATTTGTTTGTGGCATATGTTTAAAGTTTTAAAGTAATAGTATTTACGTAACACTAAATGATAAATACACGCCAAGAGTTCGACGTACCTAAAAAGTTGAATATGACCACATTTTGTAAATTTCTGAATGTTTCACCATTGCACAGTCGTATACTGCTCGAACGTTCCGCTATTTTGAGTCTGGAATTAATACATTTCCATAAACTTTAGTATTAAGTTAATTTATTAACGATTTTTTCCCGTACATATAATTTTGTAAACGTTTTATTTTTTGTCTAATATTTCATTTCCTTCTTCTTGATTTCTTTTCTTGAGTGCGCTGCTGTTCACTCTAAAAAGTAGACCTCAAACTAACATTACCTCTGAGGTAATGTTATATTAATCGGACTGTGGAATTTCCTGCTTTTCACGTTTACTCCGGCCAACAGTTTCAAGCGAGAAATCAATTAACGAGACAAAACATGTTAAAATGTCAACGCTTTATCAAGTTCTCCCAACTTGCAGTGGCGGGAGTTTCTTAGCAACCCAGCGATTTAGTAACGCGGGAATTTATGTGTGTTTTAGATATGGACCGTCCATCAAAGGTTTAAAGTGGATGTCAATAAAAGCAAACCAGCTCGCAAAGCAGCACAGCTTATTAAATTAATATGCGCCATTATTTTTTACACGTCTTTTATTATTCACATCGTGATGGAAACATTTTGTATATCAGAAATTTTGTTTTACATTTCTGTCAAGAACGAAAAGTTTTTTGTGAAACAGAGGTAACAAGACTTTTTCAGTTTGGCGATAACGACAAAGGGGAGGGGGAAAGATAAAATCATTATGTAATATTTTAGTATAATGTTACAATTTAGAGCCGATAAACCGTTTCAAAGAAAGCTAACAATTTTATGAAGTAACGCAATTATAGCATTTGAAGACATATATGAGTCAATAACATTCTTTAGGCCTTCACGGCCGGGATTATTATTATTATTATTATTATTATTAAAATTAACAATTATCAAATTATTTTACCGCAGTTGTTTGTTTAAATGCAATTTAAAAACCAAAGATTTCGCTAGCTACTGCGGCCAGCATCATTAGTCGACTGAGTTACAGTCAATACACTGATAATGCTGGTTGAAATAGGTAGCGAAAACTTTGGTTTTTAAATTTCATTTAATCCAATGATCATAGCAAAATAACCCGCAATACTAAATTTTAATTATATAATATTAATGTACACTTCAAGACTTTGTGTAATGGTGTAATAAATGAAGGACAATTATTACACAATTTACACACAATGAAAACAAAACACCGAATACAATGAACGCATAACCAACGCTGACAAATTCTCCCTCAAGCGTACTACGAACTTCTACCTGCACATGCACTTTACGACCTTGACAATTGGCGCTCCTGTCAGGATAACGGAGAATTATAGAGTAGAGTATCTTCTAAGAAGAGGGTACAAGCTATATACACTGTATCAGAATAACTATTGCTACAGTTTTAATATGATAGGGAACATGAAAATATTTTTTTTTTTTCCTGAATAAAGCAATGTCCAAAATTGCTTCGTTTTCAAGTTATAGTGGTATGACCGAAAAAAATGAACGAATCTTAACTAGGAAAGTTACTTTATTTACTTTCAATTTTTAAACAGTATTTTTTTTTAAATCTAGTACTAAATATTAAGAAAATGTTTTTTTTTAAGGCTATAGGAATATTCAAAATTGTGACCATCCTTGTTGGCACACAAAGTATAATGCTGTATGATTGGAGATGAATCCCTTCGAAATATCTGTGGTTGGTTACGAAGTTGGTCAAAAGCAGTAATAATTTTCAAAATTAATTCTTCTGCTGGGTCGATGAGTGGTTCATAAACAATTGATTTAATATGACCCCAAACACAAAAATCAACTAGAGCCATATCTGGGGAACTTGCCGATCAAGCAACTGGATCCATCCGTTCAAAACACTTTAAAAACGTAAATGCAATAAAAATGTTAGCTGAAATAACTTAATGCTCTTGTGGAATTTTGCTGCAGTAGATTTCTCTGGAACGTTTCATTTCTCCAAGCGGTTAATCAATATATCGTCATGCTTTGTATTCTTGTTAAAAGAAATATATGTAATGGATTAATATTTCTATTATCATTCAGCCATATATACCGATGGCAAATTCTGACGGAAATGTAAAAAGATAACGTTGAACGTTTATTTATCGGAAAGAGAGAAAATCCCTCGTTCCGTTTGTTAGAAGAACAGCTGGTTAAACATTCATTGTCCAATCAGTTTCTCCTCTCTGGAATATGATAGGAATTTCTGTATATGGCCCCGAATACAGCTGCGCGGATTATCGGCAATTACTTTCGATGATATTACGGAAATAGGGAAATAAGAAGATTATTTAGCATTGCTCTCAGAACCGTATTCGTGAAAACGTTTCGTTAATCGCACATAATGCCAAGAAAGACACTTACATGGTGTATGTAATTAAAAGTTTAGAGTTGATTCTTAGAAGTTTTTCTGAATAGGAACTACTATGCAAATGAACTACTGCAGTTTAAGAGTGCATCTGTACCTCCAGCTTCTGCTGTCAGCGACCCTCTTTTGTCTCTCACTGTGATACGTGCCATGTGGAAATGTGAAGTTTCCTCCAGCGAAACAAAGGACAGTAAGCGGCATACAAATTTAACTCCTTAGCATCCAGTAACGTCACTTTCTACCGCTGTTTCCATGTGTGTTCTGAATTACTTCTTGTTAATTGCTTTCTATGCAAATACTTGTCGTGTGTTGAGTGTGTGACGTTTATATAAAAAGTACGTCACGCAGGAGCTGCGTAAACTAAGCGAACTTAGTTTAATAACATTAAAAAGAATGTAAAATTCAAATTACGGCCTTGTTAATTAATGAAATGAAATAAGTTACGGCATTACTGTGTGGTATTAGGAGAAGAAAATTAGAATTCTTTCAATCTATTAGTGTTAAAAAGGCACATGTTTAGAATTATTATTGTTGTTATAATTATTGAGATTAAACTACAAAAATTAACAACATACTATTAATTAAATAAAATATATGTACACTGATAGACAAAGCTGTATTGTGTCGGTATTTTTAAACATTTTTAAATGTAGCCATGTTTATGAACTGAATCCTTGATATCTTTACATTTACTAAAATAGAGAAAAATATCAGAAAGTTTCGAGTTAAATTGTGTATGTAAGATGTTCATATGTTTCAATAAAACAAAAACATACTACTATTCAGAAACAGTTACAATGTACAAAGCAAATATACACAATCAATTATTTAAAATCGAAAGTTAAGCTATTTTCATTGGCTTTGAAAGTTAATTTAAATTTTATTGTAGTAAAAACATGTAACGTAAACGTTTTCTGAAGGTTATTACAGACCGCTGTTATATCAAATATAATTCTCTAACACATATTATATTAATACTTCATATTTCAATCTTCACAACGACACTTTTGTTAAATATAAAAAAATATGCAATATTACAAATACAGTTTATATGCTTAATTAATTTCTAATTTTATTTTAATACACTGCAGAGAAAATTAAACGCAAGAGCTTTTTTAAAGTTCGGTTTTCATGTACTCCTTTACTGCTACGAGTCTATTTTCCTTGATTTTCAGAAACTATTTTTCTTATTTATTTAATTGGTGCAAACTGGGTTTCTTGCGAAGAAACAAAGTAGTTTTAAATTTTGGATTTCAGGTAATCCCCACTCCCAATCCCCCGATTTTCCTGATTTTCAGAAACTATTTTTCATATTTTATTTAGATGGTATATACGGAGTTTTGTTGCGAAAAAAGCAATATTAATACTGCTAGTGCGATTATTAAATTTAGGATTTCAGGAAAATTCCCCTCCTAATAGTCCGATTTCACTAAATTTCAGATTTTTATTTTTCATATTTAATCTCAAGCGAGTATGCTGAGTTTGCTGCAACCGCTAGAGCGATTTTTAAAATTCGCTTTAACTCCCACTCGTTTTTCAGGTATACGCTCATCTGATTATCTCGATTTTCGAAAATTGTTTTTATAAATTTAGTTCAAGGAAATATACCAAGTTTTGTTGAATAAAAACAAAAATTTGGGCAGCTAAAGCAATTATTTATTTTGTTTTATTTTGTTTTAATAGTATATTAACCCCCCACCCGCAATGGTCCAATTTTTCTAGTTAACTGTTTCGACGAATGTGTCGAGTTTCGTTGAGAAAAAACAACTGTTGCGACCGCTAGAGCGTTACAGCCACACACTTAACACATACACACACACATATTATGTATAGTTTTTTCATTATTATTTTTGGTGCTTAGTAGGTAGGATTGGTGAATATTTGAAGATTTTTTTTCGAAAATCCATTCATGGGTACAGCCGCAATTCCTTTGAAATTCGCTAAAAAGAATATTTTGTCATTCACAGCAGTTTTTAATTGAATCGGCGATATGATTTATTTGCCAAACAAATGTACAGTATTTTATACAAGAATTTTAGCTTTACATAAAATTAAAGCTGCCTACTTGCTCTTCCTTAAAATGAAGAAGGTTTGTGTAATATCTTATGTCGCAGACGACTTTGCAACCGCAGTCCTTCCGCTTTGCATGCTAGCCCTCTTATAGTGTGATGGTAGAAATTCGGATCCCAGGTTATCTTTGGATGGCGGTGAAGCAGATCAGACACGACTTAGGTTGTTTGACGTTTTTATCGTTGCTTTGTAGACATACAATGATACGCAATTGAAGCAGGCGTCGAGCAACTTGCTATATCGAATTATGGCCGCAGAACACCCTGGTTCCAGAAATATCGCAAAAGTGCCTTATCTCGTCTCGCGTGTTCCTCCTTTGCCGTCGTCCTCGGTTGTCCCGTCCTAAGATCCTCCGAATGTCCTAATTTCCCTAAACATTCGCCTGTATTCTATTCACTTCGTAAACGCTCCTAAACGAGTGATACGTGATTTAGATAGCATCCAATCAAAAATGTTTTAAGATGTTCATCCATTAGTGTACAATTAAGGGATTCATATCCATGGATTTCATAAATTTAATGATGCTGTCATAATGCTACGATTTTATTGGCTATTAAATTGGGAATTCCTATACTAAGGGACCTCTTTCACTGTTGCAATATCACACACATTCTTTGTATTTTGAGTTGGGGTCAATATATGCGTCACCTGCCTTCATTAGAAGTAGTAGCAATGAACTTTTACAGTGATAGTTTTGAAGTACACCCTGTAAGTAAAACTGTCACATAGGCCTTACGGTCGTTCGTGCTAATACCGTGTTTTTAACAATGAAAATATACATCACAGGAAAATAAAACGCTAACTTTGATTGCTATGATTAATTTTGTATACATACACACACAGAAATATATATATGAATAATTTTATATACATATATACAAACATGAATAGAACCCTTTCTCCTGATCCACCTTCGCTTTGCTCACCCTGCTTTCCAACCCTCCTCCCCAACTCCCCTCACTTCTCTGTAGCCATTAGCCTTCTTTGTTGGATCTTTGCTAGAAATATTCCCGATTTGTGTGTGTGTATCTTTCATACACACTTCCAGGCAGATGTTCAAGCTTCTGTTGGAATTCAGAAATTGTGGTGGTAAATGCTCATTTCTTAAACATCTCTGTTTCCCTGCATTCTGCCAGAATATACCTTCAGGTATGGCTTTCTCCGCACAGTGCACAATTTCTTATAACTTTTATTTCCTTTCCAGATCCGTAATCTGAGATGGGTGAAATCCCTTCTTTTTTTTCTCACTAGATAACCTCCCCCTTCCCCATACTTTTTACTATTTGAACCTGCAGGTGAGCGATACTTTTTCTGAGCATTGAGTCTGAAACGTATGAGAACTATCTTCCAGCTATTGCGCATAATCTCCTTTCCTCTTAACCAAATATACCCCAATCCAGTTTTGCACAAGCTTTTCCTTATTTTTGATGCCCAACCCGTACCACCTCCTTCCCTTATTTGCTCCCTTAGGCAAACTGCTTGAAGAGCTTGATTCCCCAGATTATTGTTAACCAGTACTTAATCGTTCTTAATTTTAAATTTACACTTTCGTTAAAGATACCAAACTCTTTAAGAACCCCACAATTTGCTGTGCCCCTCCTTAGTTGTAGCAACCGTTTTAGAAACTGCGTTTGTATCTGATTAAGTTCCTCGGTGTTTTCCTACGCCCATACATCATAGTTGACCCAACAACTCCCTGTACACCATCTCTATTGTTTTCAGAGCTGTTTCCGGTATTTTTGCCAACATTTTTAATGCTTCTATATTTTAATTATGCACTTGCGTTTTGTGATGCCTATGTGTTTATTAAGTGGTAGGTCATGCCAAGGGAACAACTACTAACAGCGACTAGTTATCCTTCTGTTTGCAAGTCTTCAACTATTTGCAAATTCGCCTTTGTGGCAATCTCCGTTGGCCGGCCGAGGCAGTTTTCGTCTTCGATATGTGTCCGCCCTTCAGAGAAAGTCTGCACCCAATTGTAACAATTTGAGGTAACAGGGACTTGTTTCCGTTGATTGCAAGACTTTTTATGAATACTTTCTATATCCTTTACCCACAAAAATCGCACAATGGAGCGAGCTCGAAACTTGTGCACTCACAGAGGCGCCGCCATCATGCAAGTGCTGTTTCACTATTGTCTGTTGTCGAATGTCACCATTTGCCACTGGACTAATACTGACATCTAGGGGAATAGCCCCATGTTTTTCATTCAAACATGTAGCACTGTACATACATTTAGAATGTACATATTGAGTAATGACTTACCATCGTATTAATTATATAACCGCTATATTGGCTTTCACCTTACAATAAAACTTTTAGTAATTATTGAGAAACTTGTGCTTGTAGGTATTACAAAAAATACAATTATTAGTGAAATTGAAAAAAAAATACACATAATGCTACGATACGTACTTAGGTTTTCATACGATCAGATCTCAGCGGAAGGTGTTTATATCCATGCGAGCTTCTTCGTAACCGAAATTTGGGAACACACTGTATATAGTTCATGTGAATGTTGTGTACTCGAGCGGGCCAGTTATCAGGGAACAATCAGTAGTGCTAGATCAATACGAGGACCATATCTAATTACAGGCTAGTCGGCTCCCTTGCTGATAGCCGTGTGTCGTAACGCCCTTAAACCGAGTGTCCTTCCGCTCTAATAGGCTTTCCTACTGCAAAGGACCTACCCTTTGGCTCATAACGTGAGCAAGAATCTGCTCTTACTGTCGTTAAAGGAGCTTGCTGTCTAACCGGATTAGACGTTATAGCAAAGCTTGGAAAAATAAATTAATAGAAAGAATATTAAGTATTACAAATTAGATATTTTTTTTAAATGTTTGAAAATGATGAAAAATGTTCATAGAACATGCAAAAGATTTTGCAATGAGCCATAATTTTTAGACAATAATGAATATAAAAAGGTAAATAACACAACTGCCTTCAACAGGGTGTATCAGTCTTATTATGGGAGTATGATGAGCTTTAGCTTGTCAATAGCAAAGATGCTCTCTATCTGGTTGGCACTGAAAAATTTGGGAACGAGAGAGGCACTTTTAATATAATATCCTTAGTACAACAAGGTTCTATCTTTCCAAATATTTGGAAATGTAGTTTTATTCCACAAAATACAAACAAGTACTAATAATCTCCCTGAATTGAAACACACATTACAAAGACTTCTGGGTAAGTTTCAGATTTACTCTTGAGACACCTACTCTCCTTCAAAGTAATCATACAAGAAAAGCCCCTTTTTAGAGGTATAACATTTCATTACTTTTTATTCAAAAGCTAGCAGAAGCAAGGATCTATCTCCAGAGCCAAAATAGTTTACAACAAAGTAGTCCAACATGAGGTCCCAGGGACGTTTCCTTAGGCCTTTGAAGGGAGTAATATGTACGTTCCTTTAGAACATAAAATAAATTTGTAATTAAATCAAATTGAAGAAGTGAGAGCTCAAATTCGGTCCTACCGTCCTTTTGGCAGCGACGTTTTTGAATTCGAGAAAACTGCGAAGCTTTTCTTCTGTGAACAGCAAAGTAATTTCATTGCAAGGTCGCTTCAGCACCAGGTAAATGTATACAGATGGGGTAGTATGTAGAAACGCAAGTGAGCAGAATACTTGAACATAACGGGCTACAGTTGGCTGTGTATCTGAATTAGATATCAGTCCAAATACTTCAAGCAATTTATATATATGATAAAAATGAAAAATAAAATAACTTCAGCAACAATGTAACTAAAATAACTAGAACTAAAAAAGCAGAAAGAGACAAAACACTTAAACAAAACACTTTTCGTTATATTTCGAACAACTCGTTTTCTCCTTCAAAGGCAGACTGTTGTATTACTATTTAAATGTTTTCTGCTTCTCTAATTCTTGTTATATATAACAATATATAATATAAATGAAAAATACAGTAACATTATGAACAATGTAACTAATATAACTATAGAAGTAGAAAAAGATAAAACAATTAGAAGTTCGAGATATAGCGAGTTTCTAAGTAATATATATATATATATATATATATATATATATATATATATATATATATACATTTATAATTGGCCCATGACTGAAACACCTTTGGACATGCTCTTTTACAGAATTGTTATAATCTGTAGATAAAGTAAGTGTGAGGCGTTACAAAGTCTCTGTTAATGCTAATAATAATAATAATAATAATAATAATAATAATAATAATAATAATAATAATGCTAATAATGCTAATAATAATAATAATAACAATAATAACAATACATGTATTCTTGAATTAAATACAGGAACGGAACTATTTTAATATCATGTTTGCAATTACTGAAATCTGAAATAGACTCGAGTCTTTGTACAGAACTGAAAAAAATGGAAATAACCAATAAATGAAATGCCTGTTCCCTTCACTAAATTTTACTTCTTTACACATTATTTAATAATGAGCTAATTTTTATTTTATATCATAACAATATAAACTGAATATACCAAATTATATTTATTCTTTAACAAAAAAATCTATAAAATATGTCTGTAAAACATGTTATCGACCAGTAGCATGTATTTTAACGTATTTGAAATGCATTTTTTTCTTCTCTGATGTTATAACAGAATCCCGTTGATATGTGCACTTGGTCATGTTTTTGGATGCACCTTTGATATAATTATTGACTTGTTCCTTTTTTTTTTTTTTTAACTTTGCCTAATCAAAGAGGCCTTCAATGAAATTTCTCTTCGTTCTAGTAAAAATTAATACATTTAATACATTTTATCATTCGGCATATCGCCTGTGGCGCCTCAGTAGTAAACACGGGCGTTACACCATCCAAAAAAAAAAATCTAATACGTTCCGCATTAAAACAGAAAAGTGATCATCTCGGTACATTTTTGCTGTATTATATTACGGAAAATTTTCTGTTATTGCGTCAGAACCACATAATGTATGGTTTGGTTAGGTATACGGACTAAACAAAAAGGGTTTGGCTGATAGGTGGCAAAAAAGGAAAATGTACATTTTAATATATTTTGCAATAATTTATTAATTTAAGGGGATTACGAAACCGGTTTACGTGAGGTTCCCATGATGTATGTTTTTTTATAGGTTAGATTTCATTATTTTTCAGTTCAAAAGTATTATTAAATAGTTATTCATTTCTCTTTTCGGTACAAAAACAAAAATGTGAACATTTCAGTAGATTTGTGCAGTAATATTATTTTATGGGTCAATAAGATGTTATTACATTTGTGTTCAATTTACAAAAATTTAAAAATTTTATTCGCTTAGTCCTTTAATCATCATCCATGATTAAAATAATAAGTTTAGAAAGGAAATCGAACCTTAGGTGAGTTCGTGTCTCCATGTCGGCCATCCGTGTTGGTGAGATACAAAACTGTAGCTCATCTCATTAGAATTAAGAGATGAAAATCTATTCTCTTTAAAGGTAAGAGTAGAAAACAGCAAAGCAATCTTACGTTAGCCAAGAGCATATATGTTTTAGTCAGTAAACTCAAACTTTAATCAACTTGTTCTCTCAGTATTTCCACCAAAGCAGTGCTTGAACCTATTTGGGAATGTTCAGCTATTTTCTACTCCACTTAACTCTGCATTATCTCAAAGCACTGTTCATAGTAAAGGCGGCGGTAAACTACGGTGTGTGTATAAAATGTATGTCAGAGCATCAGTTAAATACAATCCGGCGAACCAGCATAACAGTAAAGACCCACTTTGTAACATCAGCTCTGTTAGATCCACTAGGAAAAGGAGGGCGAGAGGCTCTCCAACAAGTGCCTTGGGACACTTGCCAAATTGCACTGCAACTATTCCCAATGCCGCCCAAAATTCCACAGGGAAAATTTAATCTCAACACACCATTCTCTCCCTCAGGTTTCAGCTCATCTTTCAGTCTTTCCTTTCTGGCAGAATAATAGAGCGTACCCAGGTCGCGGCTATCAAGCACTTAGATCTCAAGGGGATAACGAACATTATCTTCAAATACGTTACAGATTAAGATGATGCGAGGGTAATTTGAAAACTTCTTGGAATAAAGAACAAAATGATGACATTGATTTTTGGAGTTATTCTTATTTGGAGCTATTTTTTTTTCAACCTAGTCTCGCTTGACTCTAATGCACTTTGTTCAGCGATGCTCCAAGGCCTTTATCCCATAAATTAGTCATATTTCTCCACGCCTGCATAATACGCATCAACTGATGATTCTTCATCTTCATCGTACAATTTTTTTTTTAGTTAAGAAGCCAATGGAGCCAAATTAGGGGGGTAAGGAGGATGAGACAGCAATCTTACCCTAATTCGTTGATTTTCACCATTGCAACGACACGTATGCAAAGGCGAGCATTGTCTTGATGCAAGATGACTTTCTTCTTTGATAAACTCCAACTTTTCTGGGCACTTTTGTCTAAAGGTAACACAATATGTTTCAGTAATAGACGTTTCAGTGGGAAGATAATAAATTAGCAGTACATCCTTGATATCAAAATCTTCCTAGCCGATCTCACACTCTTGATCTTCTTTGACGTGATGCTTCCATTGTTTAGGCTGCTGTTTTATTTCATTTGTGTAGCAGTGCACATATGTTTCACCATTGATTTTAAAATGGCGCATAACGTTGGCGGAATCTATCTGAAAACGGGATAAACTTTGCTGAGAGATTTACACTCTGATTCTCTTTTGATCCTGAGGCAGGAGTCACGGCAACCATTTTGCCGGTAATTTTTTCCAGCAATTTTCTCCTTTAAATGTGAAATACACCTTCCCCTGAAATGTCCGGAGCTTCAGAAAATGCGGACACCTTTAATCGACAAATCTCCAGAACCATGTTGTACACTTTATCATAATTTCTGATGTGACTGATTTTGGTCATGCGTTGCGTGGGTCATTTCCCAAGATTTCACGACCGCCTTTAAACTCCGCGGTTCACTTGGAAACGGTTGAAAATGATGGTGCAGAATCTCCTAGAGTCAGCATAAATTTCAGTTGCATTCCTACTCTTCTCTACGAATTTAGTAACCGCTCAATGTTCGATATTTGCCATTTTCCTGTATATACAGGTCTGCAAGTATGACTACTGTTCTTGGCCAATCTATATATTATTGCACAAATGTTTCTAGGGCGGTTTTTGATAACAAAACTTCTTTGGAACTACTGCTGCAATCCGAGAACTTTTCAAATCACTCTCATACTATACTTTTTAGGAACGATTGTGTAGCCTTAGTAAGCTAAGTAAAAAGTAAAATTGGTTTAAAAAGAACTCTTTATCTTGCACATGCGTACTGGAAAAACATACATTCCTAATCGATGTACAGACGTACACACACTAACCTAGATCTAACTCAAGTGAATCTTATAAACGTAATACTTGGTGGTTTACTGGGATTTGCTACGGCCTCACGGCTTCCGCTCGCCTTTTATTTCAGTAGTAATGGTAAAATTATATAACTATTGGCAACTGTGCAAAATAAATGAGAAAACGTTGAAAATAATGCACAGAGCTGCTCTGGTGGGGAAAAATGGAAGATATATACGCGAACATTCCGGTGTGAAATTTGGTTATTAATAACGCACCGCCTAAGTCTATGGATCGGCTTAGGAGACTACGGACTGCAAACTGTTTACGTTGCGCGCTAATAATGTCTCCACTCACACTACTGTTATTAGATACGTTGTCTTGCAAATACAGATGTCGTGGAGAATCCTCTTTTCATTACGATACGATCCAAGGGGGGGGGGGGTTGAGAACAAAAGAGTGAAGAACAGGCTTCAGACCTACGAAATTTTATGGTGGTTTAATGGACATGTGGTGCATTTATAACTTTTTTTCTCCCCCCACATTTCATAGTTTTCTCAAGCAATACAAATGGTTGAACGCATCAACCTGGGTTTTTTTAGCGAGTTCTCAAGTGGTTTGTCGCATGTTTCAACAGTTTTTCTGAGTTGAGCATCATAAACTTTATATGAGGTCTGCCATTAATATCCATACGATCTTGTATTTTAAAAAATGGCCAGATATGCAAATAGCAAATCTTCACTAACTTCGAGATTATGAATTTGGATAATAACAAGAAAGTAGTTGATTGGCTGATTTTTAGAAGAGACTCGATCTGCCTTACTCTCATAAGAAACGCGTGACACCGTCATAAACGTTTTCTGTCTTGCTTGTCATATTCTGCGATGTATATGGATTTGTAAATGTCTTTTGAATATGACGTAGCTCGCAACAACGACAACTGTCACTATTATCGTAGATTCGTCGAAACTGAGTCTGTAGGCAGTGCTGCTACATAATGAAACCCTCTTTTCATTGATTCCATTTGAGCGCGCATTTACATAAAAGAAATCTATGGAACGCTATGTGTAAAACAGATATTGGACTGTCTTCAGTATAATAATTGCCGCTGGCAACTCTATGATGATTTGCAGTTGACAAGTATTTACGTATCTGAAGCTGGTGTATAGAAATACTGATGAGTTTGAATGTGAAAGAAGCTACGGGAAGTAGATGCCTGCGAGGAAATCTCTGAAGGTCGGAGAAATGCCAGTACTGGCAGAAACGCTCAAACTTTTGCTGTCGATTCTACACCTCAAGCAAAATGAAAAATTTCGCCAGAGATGTGGACTGAACGGTCTGAAAATTCTCGCTCTGTAGAGAAAATATTAATTATATAATACGGAAAAGCCATGATGGTATTTTATCTTATGAATTCCGTTACGTTAACATGATACGCTAAAGTATTGAGGTATATCAGAGTTCGCTATTGGAGAATTATTATACCAGGTATCATGGTAGTGACGCAAGTGAAAACACTAAACATTTGGCAGTCGGTGAACGGGGCGAGGTTATTAAGGTTTGTCCAGCACTGTAGAATTACTGCAAGCTCTCAAATTCGAGAGCTATTCATAGATAACCTTTTGAGAAAAAGCTTGGGACATGTTGCTTGTTATCTGATTCCATTAAGCCCTTCAAGGTACATTTTTATATTTCCATTGCGGTGTGTTCTCCAGCAATTGTGACTTGATTAACAACAAGCATAGCGTACATAAAACTGGCATAGGAAATACATCCTGGGTTATTCTTCATTTGTTGGAAGGCATCTACAAGTCGATGCTGCAATTCTTCAGATGTTGTGATGTCCATTTATAAAAAGGCTTTTGGCATAACTCCCTACATAAAAATGCAAAGGATGATTTAAATCCGATGATCTAGCCAGTCCTGCACTACATAAACGCCGTTCTCCATGTAGATGTCTCACAGGTAGAAGGAATGTATTGGCGCACCGTTGTGCATAAACCATATCTACTTGTGTAGTAGCAATGGAACATCTTCCAGTAAATTTGGAAGATCGTTCCGTAAAAGGTGTAGATACTACTCAGCTTGTTTGGGAGAAATGTGGTCATCGGGTATTCCGGCCCACACATGACAGTCACGGGTAAACCCAGCTTTGTCCGTAAAGACAATTTTATTTAAAAACTGAAAGTCTAGGGCGCTCGGTTTCATCTGCTGGCAGAAAGTCGCTCCGGGATGGAAGTCTGGGCTTTTTAGAGGCCTCTGAGCAAAATCTGTGGGCCATTTCACGCCCTGGATTGAATGGGACGCTGATGGCCTGAGATGTTAAAGAGCGTCCGTAAATAAATCAAATATAAAAATTGACACCTTGTACACCCTGGGCTTGGTATGGGTGCAGTAATTCCTACTATAAGACTCACTACACACTGCTACACTTATTTGCAAACCCCCTAGTCGAAGTTGGGCTGCCTTCTGTTGGAAAAATATTCTGCATGCAAAAGCACAGTCATCAGTCCATTATCGAACATGTAGATGTCTGAACAGTTAAGGTGATTATTTGTAAACTCTCTCACGCAATCATCTGTCATTGTATTTATTTTTTTTTATTGAACAATCCTTATAAAATTACAGAAAACATTAATTATTCAACTTTTTTCAGGTTAAAACTTAAAGCTGAGTTTTCAGAAGTAAGATGTGCATCAGTTCTTGTTAGCCAGAAATACAGAATACCCTGATCTGGTGTCTACTGCGCTGAAAAGGCTTATTCCTTTCTGCAACTTATATCTTTGTGAAAATGGATTTTCGTCAGTGGTGAGATCTAATTGACTGTAAGCGACTTAATAATGTGTCACATACTAACAAACAAGCATAAATTGAGCTATTAATTAATAGCAAGCAGACTTACTTGGTGGTTTGATAAGTAGCTTGGTTCGCATACCAATAGAGGGCAACAACCTCTATATAATCATACAGGTTACTTTCTGTATCAATATTCTATCGCCATAAGTCACTCCGGCATTTGGCAGTTGTTTAAACACAAGCGTTTCTAGTGAAAGCGAAAATAGATAAGATTGGAATTCATGGTGTGTTTCATTTCTATAACCCTTAAGAAAAAATAGAAAAGAAATTCATAAAATGATTTTTGCCTATATTGGTTATACATGCCCTTTCGCTCGACTTTGAATAAATTAGTTCAATCGTGGCAAAACAAGCATCGAAGACGTCCTGGAGCTCCAAAATTATCTGTGAGACCAGGAATCATCGATAAAGTGCATGATATTGTTTTGGCTGATAGGCGAATGAAAGTGCGCAAGTTGCAGGGGGCCGTGGGAATCTCAATTGAGTGGGTTCGTTTTATTTTGCATAATGAGTTATATATGAAAAAAAATTAGCAAAATGAGCAAAATTGCATGCGAACATTCGTGATTGTTCGGAATTGTTTCAGAAGAATTCAGTCAAAGTATACGGCGTTTTATGATTGGGAACGAAACGTGGATTAATTATTATACACCGAAACGAAACAGAAATCTATCAGTGGACCGCATAAGGCGAACCAGCACCGAAAGCTGGAAAGTTATTACTTCAGTTTTTTGGGACACCAAAAAACTCTCTTGATTGATTACTTAAGAAGGGGCATAATACATATCACTTTTAGAGACACTGAGGCAGCGATCAAGAAAAAACACGTGTTTGAAGTGCTTCCTTACCCTCCATATGTACCCGAACTCGCTCCCTCGGATTACTGTTTATTTCGGAAACTCAAAACTTTCCTGGTGGGAAACAAATTTAAATCAAATTAAGTGATCTTACAGGAGGTAAACGAGTATTTTGTCGCCCTTGAAGAAAAACACTTCCAAGCACGAACCTGGAGAATTATTAGGACAATTGCGTTAAACTTGAAGGGGACGTGACGAAAAATATTGTATGTTGCAAGACTGAACTTTTTCTGTTTAATAATAAACCAATTTTCTTATTACTTCTCACTGATCATTATGGTTTATAGTGTAATAGTTAATAATTGTATACATTCTGTACACTTCTTAGTCGGTCCTGGTGGTGTAGTGGTGACCATACTTGCCTTCTAAACCCAAGATCGCGGGTTCAAACTCGGCCAGGACCGATAGATTTTTTCATATGTAAACATATTAAGTATGGCTTTCTTCGGAAGGGAAGTAAAGCCGTGGGTCCCGTGTCGTACATTTACGGCACGAAAACGAACCTCAAGCCTGAAAGAGGAGGCCTCTGAGCAAAATTTGTCGACCGTTTCACGCCCGGAATTGAGTGGGACGCTGATGACCTGAGATGTTAAAGAGCGTCCGTAAATAAAACAAATCAAATTAATGTACACTTCCCTGAAATAGTAAAAGCCCCTCACGCAGGAACTGTGTAAACTAAGCGAATTCCTCAGTAACTTGAATATCTTTATAAGGAATACAAAATACAAATTATGGCCTTATTAATTAATGAAATGAAATAAATTATGGCATTACTGAGTGGTATTAGAGGAACAAAATTAGATTTCTTGTATCCTATAAATATTACATAGAAAAGAACATTATTATTACTGTTATTATTATTATTATTATTATTATTATTAATATTATCATCATCATCATCGAGATTAAACCACAGAAACTAATGGTATAGTCCTATTTAATTGATAAGTATGAACACTGATACATAAAGCTATTCTGTGTGGATATTTTTATTAAAAATTTAAATGTAACCATGTTTATGAACTAAGCCCTTGATATCATCTTTGCATTCAATAAAATAGAAATAACAGAAAATTTCGAGTTACATTACGTATTTATTCAATAAATCGAAACATATTACCATTTAAAAATAATTTCAATGTACTAAGCAAATATTCGCAATCAACAAAATACATTCCAAAACTCCATTGATTTTCATTTGCTTTGAAATTTAATGTAAATGTTACTGTAATAAAAACATGTAACGAAAACGTTTTCTGAAGGTTATTACAGAGCTCTCTTACATACAAATATAATTCTCAAACACATATTAGATTAACATTGCACATTTGCTATTTCCATGATTATGTGTTTATTAAATATAAAACAAGTGCATTATAAATACACTTTATATGGTGAATTAATTTGTCCTTTCATTCTGAAATAATATACAGAAAGATAGTTTTCAAGTTTACCCTATTCCTGATGGTCCAATTTCCCTAATTTTCAGAAACTATTGTTCTTGTTTAATTTAAATGTAATGTGCTACTGAAGTATGTTTTACAATTAATAATAATAATAATAATAATAATAATAATAATAATAATAATAATAATATATTAATAATTCTAAATATCTAGGACGAGCCAACATATACCTAGCATCCAATAGGTCCTGACCTACTTTTAGAATACACTGCTGTAAGGTACTTTCCATATACATGTTAAAAATGTTGTTAATGTTCACAGATAAATGTTAAATTTAACATATGAAAACCTTCCAGTGGGACAAGGCAGCCGGTAAGAGTTAACAGAATGCATATGTTTGTTCGTGGGAAACAACAATAAATATAAAGCTAATATAAAATGTTTTGCAAAGCTTACAAGATAACATATTTTGCAACGTTATTAGAGGCACAGTTAGCAATTAAAGTAATGTTAAATTCCCTAGCTTAATTGGGACTGTGGAACGATTGACGCTGGGCAATTAGTGCACAGGTTTTGCATTTAGAACGTTGGCACGGATTAGACGAGTCTGCGACCGGACGAAGCAATTTCGATGGAGATAGGTTGCGGCAAATTTACCTTTAAGGTTAGAGAGTGCTCTAAAAAAAGCCGAGCTATAATTTAGAATAATCATTAGTAATCGTTGAGCACTTATAAGGTTCTCAAGGCAGAAAGCGATTAGAGTACAGGGGTTTAAAAAAAAAAAAAAAAAAAAAAAGCAAATTTTCGTCAAATTTTTCGTGTATTATACTTAAGATCTGATGTCAATTTTTTCACCATATGTTTTCCAATGCACTTAATACAAATAGTTCAGGGAGTTTAGTTGTTCCTGATAGTCTAGTCTAGTGTCTCATAGACCCAGGATCGCGGGTTCAACCCCAGCCAGGACCGATGGATTTTTTCGAGCATAAAATAATAAGTACGGCTTCCTTCGAAATGGAAGTAAATTCGTGTGTCCCATGTCGTAGATTTACTGCGCGTAAAAGAACCTCAAGCCTCAAGGGAGAGATATCAGAGCAAAATTTATCAGCCATTTCTCACCCTGAATTGAATGGTATGCTGATGACCTTACATGTTAAAGAGCGTCCGTAAATAAAGCAAATCAACAAACCGACAGACAGTACAAAGAATTACTTATTCTCCTAATATATCTGAAGAATATAGCTTTAAATAAGAGGAAAGTTGAAACTTTGTCACGTATACATGTTAATTAAATCATATTGCACTGTATTATAAGAGTATCTAGAAACTTAGATATTAAATTCAAGACATGTTTACGCTAACAACTTGAAAACTGTCTTATCACTGTCACTTTTTCATCACATTTAAAAAGCTTGCCCTTCTTAGGTAGTTATAAGTATGCAAATTTTATGTAGAGGATAACAATATCATATAAATTAGTTAAACCATGTAGAGCCACAGAAGAAGAAATGGAAAGTAGTTTTGCACTATTGGTTTCCATACTGACTATAAACTAGAAATCTGAGAGGTGCTTTTTTCCACTATAGTTTTTTCTATGGGTAATGAATTTCTCAATTTTTTTCAAACGGATAAAATATCACCATTGCCCATTAGTGCAGCAATGCACCTAGTATACCCCTGTCATGACGTATGATCGTTTTATTGGCACTTGGTGCTACAGTCACCTACACTAGCCAATAATGGGCACAGTGCAGCAATTAGTAGAGATGTTTGTTACACCGTAATGGGCTGGGCGGCGTTAATTATTATCTTCCGACCGTGAAGGAGACAGGAGAATCGATTGTCTTGCAGTATTTTGAGTAAATTAACAGCAGTGTTTAAACAGTTATTAGGGTGACCAAGTTAAGAAGTTTAAATTAATTGATATTGAGAAATTGCTAATATTTTCTGTTATTTGATATACGGTCTTACAGTGGCATGTAGGCAAAAAATGGTGAAAAAGAACTATTTTTAATATATTTTAATTTTATATTTCATACATTCAAGTCATTTCCCAGTTGTTTATATTTCAATTCCATTTCTAGTACCCTAAAATTTAAAAATAATGATTCTGTTATCAATTTCTCACTTAACATAATTGATATCATTAGTTCTGGAGTTCTTTTATAAGTTTTCTTGCAAGCATTTCACTTGATAATATTAGAAGTCTTTTATTGTAGTTTCTATACCAATATTTTTAACATTTTTAAATAATTTTGTTCATATTAAAAATTACTTAAAATCATTAAAAAGAGATTGCATTTTCTACATATGAATAATGAGCAAACGTCACATATTTATCATAAGGCACTGAAAAAAATCTGTGTAACTTCTTTTTTTTTTTTACCCAAATATTATTTTTAAAAAATAACAGAAATAGAAAATATACTGGAAGCGGGAATGCAAAGTGTAGAAAATTGTAGAGGAACATGGGGTAGACGATATATATATATTTTTTTTTTTTTTACTGAGCTACATGTGTAAACATTAAATCCGTCATGTCATAGTCTCAGATTGTGAAACTTGTATTCAGATGTAAACAAAACGCACTCTTGTACAGTACTTGTCACAGTCCGATGTTCAAGCAGCGTTTATGTTATGAAACTTATTGGATGGTACGGGTAATCCTGAACGCTCGTCTTACGGTTTCAACATGATGGCGTCCCTGCACATTTTCCACTTGCAGCTCGATGTAACCTAAACAGAACACTTGATGATAGATGGATCCGGCCCGATGGCCTCCCCGGTACATCAATTAAGTATGCGCGTTTAACACTTAGTTTCGCATTGTGTACCAGTACTCATTACTTGAGACAGTAAGTACACAGTGAGTTAAATTTCATTTTGACTGGCAAATGAAGATGATCATGCAGCGCTCCCGTTATTATATTGCATCTGCGATCCCATGTTCCTTACCTCAAAATGCTTGGTTTGTACTGCCTTTCTATCGTACAATTTTCTGCACATTGTTTTTCCGCATTCTGTATATCCAAATAATAGCGCTACGTTCCATTACTATATGACAAAAATTGCAGTCGTGAAAAAGATGCGGAGAAGAGTTATGGGCGGTTTTGAGTGAGTTACATAAATATTTTCTTTATTCATTTTCTAAGCTTTTTTTGTACTTTCCTTTTTCTCAGATACTAGTAGAACTACTGTAACGGAATTTCACACAAACTTAGATGCATTGCTTTTTTCTGTATTTATTTTTGTAAACTTTATGCTATGGAATATACAATGTTTTAAAGGAAAAAAGTTTTCTCTTGTGAAAAATTAGTTAAAAATCAACGAAAAGAGATAAGAAAAACTGTTTGCAGCAAAATGTGGCACATCTAAGATAGTATATATCAGTTCATTCTCTTTGTTGAAACACCATACTAGTCCATATAAGTTGGATAAGCACTGGGTTTAACGACACACATGCAGGGTAACACAAATTAAAGAAGAGAACATTAATTCTGGGACATGCTGTATAATACACTGAAATATGAGCTTTTAGAAAGCGTGATGTGACATAACTTTTAAGACATTAAACCTTTTATTGACTAATTTTAAACTCGATGGAGTTAAACGCTATAAATATTTGAAAACCCTTCCTCAAATTAACGATTATTAGCCACGTAAGGGTTGCCTAACGATCACAAATTGTTTATATAGGAAAGTGCGTGTGTGGGTTGTGTTCTGAAGTTTTAATCTGCGTGTATATTGAATCGCCCACGCGAGGCAGCGCATTGACAACAAGAGGGTGGGATAGCGAGGTCATTGTTGTTGATGACTACTGCACGAGACATGGAGTGGCCGTCCTTAATTATACAACTGTATAGGGTTAGCCGCAATTTCATAAACATATGCCACATTCTAATAAAACATGCACAGAGAAGATTCTTATTCACCAATTATCTAAATATTTAACAAAATGCATAACAACCACATTCAAGACAAATGGACGAGGGTTGTGGCAAAATGCCTGTTTACTGGCGATACTGAGAAAATAAACGAAGTACACAAAAATGAGTTTCGTGAATTATCAACCATTGTATCTGTTTTTACGTTATTTCATATGCTTCGTTGCCTCTTTCGTATAATTTTCCTGTAAGTATTTTCTTATTTTTGCAATTTTTCTGTTATTGTAAGTTAATGTTTCTTTAGCGCAAATAAAAAGTCGTTTGTTCCAATGCAGCTGTTGTACAGAATGACGGATTTCTTTCATAAATGAAGCGTTCTATGGCTATAGCTGGCGTAATTCTAGAACATCTCTGCAATTTCACACTAGGCCAGTCAACGAGTCTTTTAACCGCCAGCGTCGGAAATATGCGCCAAGATATGTTTAAGTTCATTGTGCGCAGACGATAATGCGTCAGTTGGAATAATAACACAGAAGTACAAGCGTTTGCATTTTGTACTGTGTTCTGTTTCCATTTAAATTCCTTCTACAATGCGTTAATATTCCTATAAAGCCGACAATGTAATTAGGGATTTCAATGAGCACATTGTTGATTGGCTTCGTGCCTTGTAGGGAGGGAACCAATCCTCGTTCACCAACAATCTACCCCTACCACTTCCACTACCACTAGATGAGCAACTAAATTCGTACAAGAAATATACACAGCTGTTATGGAAACGCACTAATATAACAATGTGCTTATCCATCTTCACATTCCCCGTTACTTCTTTTTAATTGTTAGCTCTGGTTACTATTTACAATCTTCATTAATAAACATTTTACACGAGTCTCCTTGATAGTGTGTTACAATACTATCAGCACCAGCACATGCTTCCGCCATAACTAAGCTGACAATATTTTTAAAACAAAATTAATATTTGTCTCAATGAAAAAGAACAAAAGAGAATGTTAAGAATTGTTTTGTCATAAATACTTAGGCTTGGAAACTCATAACACATAAATTTATGATGTGTAACTGACATGTAGTAATATTGAATTCATTCCGCTTGACCTTTTTATTGCACAGAAGTTTGTAAAAGTTTACACAATTTTATTAAAGTCCCCTTTATTAATCAACAGAGCTTTTAAAGTTTCTACTGAAAGAACGTTGTTGTCACTTATCCACAGACCATTCATGTAAGAAAACACTCGTTCAGTGGGGATTAGTTCCAGGTAGACAAAGAAGAAATTCCAATATTTTAAGAAAACTGGAATAAGGCACATAATTTACATTTAAATGTGAAATAATTTCTACCCAAAAGTAGCTCGGTGATGTTCTTTCCAGCTTCCTTTTTCGGTGCTGTGTATTGTTTAATATACACATACTCATCATACAGACCGGTATCATTTATTATAGATGAAGGAGCCACTTCGGGAATGAAATCTTCAGTCTTTTGTATATCCTTCCACTGAGGTATCCCTGCCTTAAGTTTTACCCAACTGTAGTCCCGCAAACTCTGAATGGGTGCAGTTCAGCTGCAGTTTGATAAAATGTATGGACATACAGTTTAAATTTTGAAATCTCTGTCATAAACTCTCCTTTTCAATACCAGAAATTAATGTGACAGCTGTTTTATGAAACTATCTTCAATCTTGGAAACTAAGTTCGTTTTTCAAATCATTTAACTCAGAAATTACTTACTTCAAAAACTGCAATTGTTGACCCTCTACTCTTTGAACTGCAAAGAGAAAAGTTGATGCTTGGTGGCGAAGAAAGCACGGTCATACTTCTGATAAGTATTTTCAGAGTTATTTGATATGAAATGAACATTTATTGTGAAAAATATGATTTCAGAGGAACAAACAGGGAATGCAGCAAACCATCTTATTTTGCTATATGCTTTTTATTTTCGTTAACTGCATATAAAATTAACGTTAGTTGAAATAGTATGTTATTGCTTATGTTCTGAAATTGTATCGTTTCCTCTTGTTGCAGAATGATCATGTAGTATAAAATAAAATTCCATAATTTAAGCATGCTGAAATGCAAACTCTCTTTAATTTTCGATTGAACTCCGATATCCTAATCGAGAGATTCGTCTCTAGGATGAGACAAGAAACACTCAAGTGTAGCCTGATCAGTGTAGGCAAGTTTGTATAATTTGCATAACGCCAAGAACCTGTTTTATAAACCGTGTAATAACGTGATACTTAATCAATTTTGAAAAGATAATGACAAGAATTTATTTTAGGTTATTAATTTATAATTTAATAACAATTTATAGTGTAATATCACGTTGTGCTTATTATTAGCAAACCCAAACCTATAATTATTCATTAATTTCATTTTTCAATCACTCTTGTTGCTTAACTGCGCCACGGGTTTTCCTCCAAATGTAAACCAGTGATCACATTTTCACTATTTAGTGACATTGTCTCGACCTTCTTCCGATTATGTCATCCTTTCTCCAAACGAATGAAGGTACGTTTAACCACCATCATCCCTGTACTAAGTTTTCTTATGCTCCTATATATGCTGGTGTTCTCATTTTTTCCTTAAAAAATTCAGTTTCTGTTCTTTCTGTTCTGCACATCATATAGATGCTGTATATTGAAAGCTAACCACATCCTAGCGCGGAACAAGATGACAGTATAATATTATGAAGGTTCAAAGCAGTGGCGGCTCCTTGTCCCTGTAGTAGGCTTTGTCATCGAAAATGGAGTCTTCAATAAAACTTCCACTTTATTCATTGCCACCAACAGATGTACCTTTTGTAATTTAACAATTAACACTGTGAAAGTCAACTTTACACTCACAAACAGGGAGAAAATCACCCAATTTCAAAAAAAGTGCGAAAACAACCCATAGTAGTTATACGTAGTGCAGTAATCCCTCAACATGTGGTTCCTCAGAATAGAGAGATTACCGAACGCTGGCCAGTTGGAGATGCTAACCCATCTTGGAGGAAGACAAGTCCTTGTAAATATTTGCTGGCCCATGAAGGTATAAGTTTAAAGCGTAAACTTTTCCGTGCTGGCCCATGAGCCTCCCTCGCTAACGGAGAACCCGCATGCTACCGCTACTACAGTAGAGAGGAAATGCGCTTATTGCATAAGATACAATTAAGAACTAATCAGTTATACACCGTTGTTTTAATGCGTTTTTTTTTCTTTTAAAAGTTGGCCAGTAGAAGAGAAAATAGTAAATAATTAAGGCATTTTCTTTGGGAGAGCCGGGCCCACTAGCCCTTACTGACGGGCCTCCCCTGGTTCACAGACACTGCAAGTAAAATACAGAGCGATGGAATCGACAGAGTAAAAATGAAAGGAGGTGAAACTGACTGTGAAAGAAAGTAATATTATGTAGGTACAATTTAGATGCAAGCGAATATGGTGATATTGCGAGAAGTGAACGGGCAAATGGAACAAGTATATACAGAATGGAAGAACGTAGATGAAAAGAGATCTCCAGAGGATAATGAAAAATATTATGAACACTTTTCTTCAATATTACATAAATTTACAGAAAAAAAAAACGTTTTCGAAAAATTACACTGGGAAAGTGAGTGTATGCATTGGAGATTCGCCGTCGAGGAGAAATATGACCACTGCCTTCACAAACTGAATGTTCGAAAGCGGCCGCGGTTGATACTTGTATTTACTTGTTAAGACAGTTCTTGGATGTATTTTAGCAAAAGTTTCAACGTTTAATGAAAGTACCTGAAAATAAAACACATTTGTTTGAACTTTGAAGAAATGAAATAAAAGAAATGCTTTGCTAAACACCAATATGAAGGTAAGCCATTAAGTAAGTTCAAATGGATATATAACTTTAAAAAATGAGTATTGATTTGAAAAATACTTTTATTTTGAACATAATATCCCTGTATATTGTGGCACTTGTCCTATCGTTTCACAAGATCCTGAAATCCAGCAGCATAAAATTCTATAGACTGCTGTCGGAACCAACCGGTGACTTCCTTTTTTACATCTTCATCGTCGGATAAAATATTCACCCGAAAGATGCTGTTTAAGAGGACCGAACAAATTCAAGTCGCTTGGAACAAGATACCGGACATACGGAGGATGCTCGAGTACTTTCCACTTGAAATTTTGCTTTACAGTGTCTCATTTATCTTGTTGGCAGTATGAGGATGCTCATTTTCATGTAAGAGCATCATGTCTTTAGTGAGGAGTCCTGTTCGCTTCCCTTTGAATGCCTTTATGAAGTTTCTTGAGGATGTTATAGTAGAGGTTAACATTTACGGTTAGTTATTGAGGCTGGAATGCGGTAAGCAGTATACCTCCGTGGTCTCAGAAGACCAGATCATCACTTTCCCGGTGGATGGTGTCCCTTTAAACTTTTTATTCGTTTTGTTTTTTTTTTTTTTTTTCCCTGCAGGCAAAGCAGGAGTTTCCTCTGCCTTGACGCTCGCTTTTTCTCAGGCTGGTAATGGTGAACCCAAGACTCCTCATCACGACAGCTCGGGCTAGCATATCATGTCCTTCATCGCGGTAGCGATTACGATGCTGTGATGCCAGACATATTCTTTATTTTGTGTTGTGGGATCAGCATGCGTGGCACACATCGGGCATAAATTTTTTTAAAAACTAACGTGTCATGCAAGTAGGTCATTTCGTGTGAGCAACCAATAGCAACGGCTATAGTGTCTATAGATACCTTTCACTTCCAAGAACGAAAATCTTGACGAAGACACTGATCTTGATGCATTCTCATTTGCCCACACGCAGCTCTGAGCTTTATTTTGGGTGGTACAGTAATAAAACAATCTTTCTTCACCAGTGCATATATCTGTCAAACGTTTTGGCCATTTGGTGGAAATATGCTTAGCAGTTTCCTTGCACATTCCTTTTTCTTCTTCTTCTCTTCATTGGTTAGGGAATGTAAAACCTTTTTGCATACCTTTTTCGCAGCTTTAAATATTCATGGAGTGTACTGTCAATACTGCCAACACTGATACGCACTTCCATACTTAACATTTCAACAGTAATATGTCATTTTTCTCAAAAATTTTCCTCACTCTTTGAATTGTTCTCTCGTTCACAGCTTCCTGAGGCCGGTCAGAGCGAGGGTTGTCTTTCAAAGTCTCTCGCTCTTTTTCAAATGATCAAATTCATCTTGCAAAGATATCAAATGAATACTTGATCACCATGAATAGGTACCAAGTCCTCGTGGATTTTCTCGCTCTTTCACCTGCTTATAGAGTGTGAAAATGTAGAATGTACACTTTTCTTTAGAAATATTCATGTTTTTTCACCAGCTATTGACACAGGACTGAACTCAACAGATTATGACAGTGACTATGTAAATTTAAACTTGCGCTTATGCATATTGTGATAGCTTAAGTTTCATTGTAGCCAGCGGCATTAGTTACATTTTTGTAGACATTATTGTCCAACAATGGATAGGCCGGTTGCAAAACCTTTTGAAAGGCCCTCAAACAACTCCTGAAGTCGGGTTAATTCAATGTCAAAGGGTTGTTGATAATTTTCTTTAATATTAGGGTTCTTATTTTTCGGGAATTTCTGTCGGAGAGTGAAACTGTGAATTGCTAATATAACAAGTGTCCGCAGCCGTTTCCGATAAAACGGAGAAGCAGAGGTCTGAACTGTGTACAAATAATTCATGGATTTACAACTCGATAACGCACTAGCGCATTTATCAGAGCTTGTTTGCGATTTATGTGATGACCGTTCTTCTCCACCCGCCATATTCTACTGATTTAGCCCCTGCGGGCTTTATTTCCAAAGCTGAAATCTGCGATGAAATGACGAAGAATTGACTCAGTTGAACAGATCGAGCAAATTTCGTGGACAAAACTGAAAAATGCGTATTTAGCACTAAAATTAGACTTAGGAATATCCCATTTCATAAAAACATTGTCTTTATATCTTGAGGGGGTGATAAAATTGTAACAAGAATCGCCCATAAACATGCAGTTGATTGATTTGATTTATTTACGGACGCTCTTTAACATCTGAGGTCATCAGCGTCCCATTCAATTCAGGGCGTGAAACGGCCGACAAATTTTGCTCAAAGGCCTCTCTTTCAGGCTTGAGATTCTTTTTCGTGCCGTAAATCTACGACACGGGATCCACGGCTTTACTTCCCTTCCGAAGGAAGCCATACTTAGAATTTTCACGCCCTAAATATCCATCGATATCGGCCGGGTTTGAACCCGCGATCTTGGGTTTAGAAGGCAAGTATGGCTATCACTACAACCACCAGGACCGACTAAACAAGCAGTGTTATAGTATTAAAACTGATTTTTGGTAAGCGAATATCCTATTAAAATATAAGAACGCTGTATGGAAACGACAAACTCATCTCTTGAAATGGCTTCATGAACGATAAAAAATGCATGCAGTTAGTTACCTTTGCATAATTAAACATTTAACACCGATACATAAACAATGATGCATGAGTAGTTAATTCTGCAATAAATATATTTGCAAACACGTTGCGGATAGCGACGCTATTTATTTTTTTGAGCGAACATATGAACAAAAGGAAAACAAAGAACGCAATTTTGAATGTAAACACAACTAGCGTGCAGAGGGGGAGGGGACATGTATTTAGTGAGGTACCACAATGATATCAGATAATGCCTTGTTTGTCGGTGAAGGAAAACAAGGCATTGTAAAGCGCTTCCTTACGAAGAAAATACAGGTTGGAAATAATAACCTTCGTGAACGATATGCTCGTAAATAACATTTCGTGGTATTTAATTAACTTTTTATACAGCTCCCTCTTAATGAGGTAAATGTTTGCGTACAGAAACTAGAAAGTGACAATCTGATCAGGGAAAGAAATAGAAAGCCCTAATATACATAGAAACTATATGGGTCTTTCATTTCAAAACTTCCAAATCTCAATGTCATCTAGTTATTTTAAACAATAACACGTCAGTTTAGATATAAGTTTAAAACCAATTTTGATTTACGTTTCACCGCTTCCATTCATGCCTAAATTTTAATGAAGGACTCAACTATTATTAATATTTTTTATGGTTGATAAACCATGAAAACGTACTACCTTTTATCACATGTTTTCTGATGCTTCCTTGTATTGATATTTTAGAATCTGTTCATGTTCTTATCTTCCAAAAACTATACAACTTCTGCAAATGAAAGAATATAGGTTTAATATTAGAATTGAAATACTTAAAGGAAAAACAAAGTTGACATAAAGCAATGAAAACTAATTTTACATAATGCACCTTGAACAGCTAGTACAGAGTAATTACACTAAGTTAAAATGTATTTATTTATTAATTTACCGAATAAACAATACGCAGTGGGAATAACAGTTTGAAAACATCAATACTGAGAAGATAAAATAGATTTTAAAAGTTAACTAGGAGTTTAATTTACCTACATGAAATAATGGTATTAAATGTATTTATTTACAAAATATGTTCTTTTTTACAAATAAAACTCATGCATGTCACGGATAAAGTTGTATACATCGATATTTAACTCTTAAATGACAATCAATGTATTGATTGAAATAAATAAATGAAAAAATAAAACAAAATTAAAAATACATAAATAAGAAAGAAAAGACAAGTAATTTAATAACTAGCACCCTCAAACATATAATGCATTCTCCAAAGTAGTGTGCCTGATTTACTCCTGCCCCCCATTTTTCTTTTGTCTGCATCTAAGCTGTCTCACTTTGTATAAAAATGTACCTACTCCCTCCTCCTCCTTCCTTTCTACCAGTAAAGTCCAGCACTGGCATTGCCCCCCTCCTGTTAACAATCGGGCCCGGAATGTATCTTTTTCTTCGCTCTTCTGTTATCTTGCAATACGCCAGAATATGTTTCGCCGCACATATACGGCATTAGCGTTCCCTCTCTGTCCATTACTTTATCATCCGCCACGCGCCTAACCTAAACCAAGCGAGGTTTAATAGGCATTATTTCATTTGATAAAAATGTAAACTTCAAGAAATACTCATTCTAATAATTAATAACATCTGTGTATGCGCTGAAATTATGAGCTCCTGTCAAAACTTCAATTTTGTGAAAGCAGTACATCAATAGCACCTTCCATTTCAGAAATATTTGCGGTGCAAGTCTTGGGTGGTTCATCCTGTATATGCTGGTGAGTTACGTTTGTTGTTAAACCTTTCTGGTACAGATATTTAATAAACAGCATTAAATTCGTTTTCAAATTCTTCTCAGAACTCTAATTTCCGCTAATATAACTTTTAAAACATACTATAAAAGATAGCAAAATTATTACGCGCTTAATTTGACGGATAATAGTTTGGGTTACTATAGAGATTATGTACTACCATGTATTACGATCGGGACAAAAAGATTGGTGTATGCGTGTCATTTCTCCTATATTATTATATCATTATTTATTTAAGTTACGATAAATCTGGCGCCAGCTCATTAAACTGACAACCATGGAAGCACGTTATGTCACATTGACGTTATAGGAATGCACGATATGCGAAAAAACTGCAAAATTTTCGATAACCGCATGCACTCGTTTCAATTATTTTTTGCAACGAATAATTAAAGGTTTACATAAATAAATTACAAATGTCATACGTTAATGGCTCCATTTTAATCACACAGCGGCATGCAGCTGCGCTAATTACGTTTCTTTCGCGAGGACGAGAAACGTTTGTAGAAAATTACTGATGGAATGGGCGTCATATAATGATAGACTGACTAATAGAGTAAACATTCCTAGTTTTGGCGTGCACCACTTTAATAGATAGACTATGTTATCTTTTGTGCTTATATCGCACGCAAATACGTTCAATAACCTTTAACTTTTCTATCAGGTTAATTAAAAGTCAATGTATTATTTTAACTTAAACATTTACTGAAACAATTCTTTTATTAGTGTTTAACGCCCGTTTTCACTACTGAGGCACCACAGGCAGGATACATGAGATTTTTTTTTATTTGGTTTATTTAAGGACGCTCTGTAACATCTCAGGTCATCAGCGTCCCATTCAACTCAGGGCGTGAAACGGCCGACAAATTTTGCTCAGAGGCCTCTTCTTTCAGACTTGAGGTTCTTTTTCGTGCCGTAAATGTACGACACGGGATCCACGGCTTTACTTCCCTTCCGAAGGAAGCCATACTTAGGATTTTTACGCCCGAAAAAATCCATCGATCCTGGCCGGGTTTGAACCCGCGATCTTGGGTTTAGAAGGCAAGTATGGCTTCCACTACACCACCAGGACCGACGATTCATGAGATGAAATGATAAACTGGTACAGGATTTTTTTTTAAAGGAAGGAAGCGTTCCAGGCATAAATTTAGGGTATCTTCCCAGCATTTGCTATTTATGAGGACTGAGGAAAACCTCCAAAAAAATAACCCAGTCAGGGAGGACGGTCCTGATGGGATTCGAACTCCAGGCCTGCCGCTCACGAGGTCGACCTTCGACCTCGGCTACCTTTGGTGGTACCGAAATAACGATTGTGATTGTTACTTGAAATATGAATTACATAATTTTTTCGTGTGCGGCAACTAGTGGTTGCATAGGATGTTTTAATATATTTATGTCCCGGATTTACTTTCAAACTAATAGAAGTAATTCAGTTCAGTGGGTGTATCTGTGAAAATACCTAAAAGTCATAGATTTTATCCAAAGGATTTTAAATTTTAGGATTATTTGAGAGAAGTTGTATATTCGAACTTAATCCGTCGGCAGTTATGCCTCGGCATGATTTAAATGACCACTACCTCAAGATTTAAATGCCTTTGGGTGGGTGGATGTGACTCTTTAAATTATTTCAATCCCTTTCTGCTGCAAAGCATAGTGACATTTACATATTTCAATTGTGCAATTTGATTGAAGATTTGAAATTAGGAATTATAAAGTACAAACACTTCTGGGATTTTCGGAAAACTTGTAGACACCGGAAGAATGCACTTCAAATGTCCTGGGGATGTTTTTATAATGCAGTCATTTCCAAAGGTGAGAAATATCTAAAGCATGAAAGGGACAGAAGAACGTTTCTTTTACCTGGTGTTGTGTGTGTATTAATGTCTGTTTACTAAACATGAGCTAATAATGATTAGAGATAGTAAATGCATAGGATTGGTTAATAGCTACTGAGTTATAAGATTAACAATTGGATTTGGACTGAGATAGAATTGGTATAATGTAAAATGTTGTTGCTTTTCTTTTAGATTCTAGTATACATACAAAATTTAATTATCCTATTTAAAATAGTATTTTTATGCTTTTTTTACTTTTAGGTGTAGTGGTTACCATACTTGCCTCCTAAACCCAAGATCGCGGGTTCGAACCCGGCCAGGACAGATGGATTTTTCCGGGGCGTAAAAATCCTAAGTATGGCTTCCTTCGGAAGGGAAGTAAAGTCGTGGGTCCCGTGTCGTACATTTACGGCACGATAAAGAACCTCAAGTCTGAAAGAGAGTCCTCTGAGCAAAATTTGTCGGCCGTTTCACACCCTGAGTTGAATGGGACGCTCATGACCTGAGCTGTTAAACAGCGCCCGTAAATAAATCATTAAAAAAATAGTTTTAGAGTATTATAAGAAATTATCAAACATTACCCCTTTTTATTATAAATGGAGCAAATTTTGGGCCTTTGATTCATTAAAATGTAGCTCTATGGAATGTTTCAGGTGAAGGGTGCAAGTGAAAAGCAAACAAAGTGTACTTTTTGCTTTTTCACAGGAATGTAATTTGAAGTTCAAAAACGCTACAAAATCAAACACATTAGATATAGAGAAACATTTTTCTAGAATAATTCTTAAGATAGTTTTCTAACAGAGTCTTCTTTTGAAATTAGTATAACTTGTTCATGTTAATTAAGCATAAAAAATTAAAGTACACATACTTGTAGATAAAAGCAATCAAAGTCCACTAACTATATTATGGAATAAACCAAATTATACATAGATATTTGCTGAGGAAAATGTGAATATAATGAAACACTACTGAAACTAATCATTCAAACAAAAGTATTAATTGTCTACTACAGGTAACATTGTAAAACAGAGCTGAGCATTTTCGGAACAGAATTTCTTCAAGCATTGTAGGTCATCATATTTTGCCTTGGAAAGTGGAATTAAACTTGAACAGGAAGGGCAGGCTGTGTACGACACATTTTGTCAACAATAACATGGGACTCCTAGGAGATATTGTCGGTTGTTTGACTGGTTATAGTTCTAGAAGAGGTTTTGTTAGCTATAATTTCTCGTATTTCTCTCACCTTTATTAGACGAGTATTTCTGTATTCTTTATGAAGAAATGAAGACCACTATTTAAGAATATCCTGGGAACACTCAATAACACTGAGGGGAGATTTTCTGATGTGTTCATTCCATTCGCTGTGTTTTGATTTGTTGAATCCATATCTTTGTCATATTGCATGTAATTGGGGTCTCTGATGGGAAAAAATCAGTTTTACTGATTTATATATGCTGTACTTATGAACCATAGCATGAATAAGGTGAATATTTGTATACTTATTATTTTGACCGGGGCATGAATCACAAAAAAATTGCAAATTTCGAACAGATGGGTCCAGGTGGTGGAAACAAAAGTCAAACAACATTAATGCAACTTCATCAGTTCCCCCTTTCTTGCTATGGTCTCATTGCAGGCGTTTTACAGAGGACTCTGATTGTTTATTTCCTGGACACTAATTTTCTGTGTGGGTTTTTTTTTCCCTGTATGAATGTGTTGGAATGTAGTACTACATACCTGCAATCCATTAGCACCAACATCTCAAATTTCACCAAAAGTGAACTGTGATTGTTTTCTGCTGTACCCTTCATTTGTTTGTAATAAACAATGTTGCAGATACACACATTTAAGAAAAAATTATACTTTCTTGTACATTATTCATAACTGGTAAATTTAAAATTATGTGACATCTAATGTATTTCACCTACAATATTAAATTCTGTCCTCTTTTATTAAGAAGTTATCCAAAAAATTGGGTAAAATTTTCAAAACAATGTTTTGAAATTATATTGCGTGGAGAATTTTGAAAATTCATAAATGTGGAAAAAATCAAATTAAAGATTTAATTATTGGAAATATATTGTTCTTTTCTTCACAATTTCCCTGTCCCATATGAATATTGTTCAGTTATCTTTTTGGCTTTCTCTTCTTGAAGTTTTCTTATCTTTAACTTCTTCCTTATAATTTTAGAATTCAGTGTGCTTTGGTTCAGTCTACTTACTGTAGTGAGTAGTGATTTTCTTCCTAGCATTTAATGTGGCTTTGCATCCCATGTGAAACTCACTAACGGCTGCAGTCACTTCCATTTGTAATTTTTTTCTTGAAACGAAAACTTCTTAAGATATATGCTTCAAACTACTCTTAGTAAACTTCCATTGACATTCTATGTTGTGTCATGGTAACCTCTTTACTAATCCATTATTAGCTCATCTTTGTTAAACACAACACCGGGTAAAAGAAAAGTTTCCTTTATCCCTTTCATGCTATGGAATTTTGAATTTTGGCAATGTCTCGATTATAAAAACATCCCCAGGACATTTGAATTGCATTCTACCGGTGTCTACAAGTTTTCTGAAATTCCCAGAAGTATTTGTGCTTTCTAACTTCTAATTGCAAACCTATAATCAAGTTACACAATTTAAATATGAAAGTGTCACTGTGTATTGCAGCTGAAAGAGACTGAAGTAATTTAAGAATCGCATCCACCCATCCAAGGGCATTTAGATCATGAGGTAGTGGTCACTTTAATCATGCGGGGGTATAACTGTCGACGGATTATCAAGGTCAAATATATAAAATATTCTTTTAATTTTTTTTTTTTTTTGTCATTTTTGCCGAAATTTCACAGATACATCCCCTTAAATTTGACACATTTGTACCTTGATATATGAGAAATGGGTGACTTTTCATTAGCAGGTCCGCTGCACGTGCAGTTGAGCGAGTTTTTGAAGTTCTCGTCTCGTTTTAATGTCGGCCGGTGAGCCGGAGGGGTAGCCTAGATTCAGGACTTGGAGAAAATATCAAGTGGAAAACCTTTGCACAGAAAACGTAAAAATAGGCAAAGTTAGAAAGCAGTTTCGTCGTTCCTCTTAGGTCACTAATGTCTGCTCAAATTTTACACCGTTTCGAGGGTCACTCAGAAAGTTTTTAGTCGGGCCCCCCAAAATATTTCCTTTCCAAACTTACCATCACAGCTTCTCAAAGTACTTTTCCTTTTATCGTCATGCGTGGCTTAGGTCATTAAGAGGCGAACTCGTGAGCGGAAGGTCTGAGATTTGATTTCCACCAGAACGGTCCTTCCGGGCTAGTTTGTTTTCCCAGGTTTTCCTCAGTCCTCATAAATGGCAAACCCCGAAGAGGTAGCCTAGACCTAGGCCTGGAATGTTTCCTTCCTTACGAAAAATCCTTTCCCAATCTATCATTTCATCTCATGTAACATCAGTGCTCACCGCCTGTGAAGCCTCTGTAGTAACAATAAACTCTCCCTCAGCCTCTATACATCTTTCCAACCTTCTGAGCCACGAGTGAAAGCACTGTCGCTAGTCATTTTCATTTACTGTGTGGAGCTCCTCTCCGTATGGTGCAACAACATCTTCTTTACTGTAGGAAACGGAAAGAAATCACAGGGTGTTCAGTTCGGGTTGTAGGGAGGATGGGTCAGCAGTTGAACAAGGGTAGACTGGAGAAAATGCCACGTCACATGAGCAGTTTAGGCAGATGCACTGTCATGATGCCCCTCAACCCAGTTCTTGGTCGCTTTTCCCACACTTTCAAACAACCGGGAGAGTGCAAATGTAGTGTTCCATTGGTCAGTGACAGTTCTTTGATTCTCTAAAGATAATGTTGCCACATGACCAGTTGTGCCAAAGAAAAGTCTTCACATTTTATTGCCAATTCTTTTTGACCTTTTGACTTTCATAGGATTGTCATCAGGTAGGACCCACACTGAAGACTGGCGTTTTGTTTCGGGGTCATACTGATAAATCCATGTCTCATCACCTGTTATGATCTCAGAAACACAGCAATAGTTACCATTATGGAATCTCTGGAGCATTTCGTGGCACCATTCCATTCGGTTGTCCTTTTGGTCCTGTGTGAGATTGTGGGACAAAGAGCGGGATGAAAAGTTGCTGGCCCTCAGGAAAGTACATCATATTTTTGTGGCCCCCGATCCAAACTTCAAGGTTCTCTCAATGTCCTGGTATGTGATCAGGGGTATTCTCTCACCATTTTCTTCACAGCATTGATGTAATTGGCCGCCCGCTTATTTCTTCATTTTCAAAATAATGCCATACCCGTTCCAAAGTGCTCAAACTAATTGAAAATGATACCACGATGAGCATAGTCTTCACAAGCCTATGTAAATATTTTAAAGCACCATTTCATTTAAACTACTTTTAAAAATATATAGGATCATTGCTCGAAAATGTTCTCTCTGCAGGTCCTTGAGAACTAGCTTCTCTACAAGCAAGGAATGAAGGTTGCGATTAGGCTAAAACGTTCACTATTGACTAACAAAGGACCGTACAAGACGCTGCTGACGTTTTTTCGCTTTTCTCGTATTGAAAACAGCATAATGAGGACTAACCATATCTACGTAGTTTTCATGGAACTGGGAACACATCCATCACTGCACAAACTTGTCCAAAAATTGCCACTGGGAGGCGTGAAGTTTAGCAAGACAGCGATAAACGTTTATTTCGGTTTAATTGCTAATTCAGCACTTGTTTCTAACATCATGCGTTTGTTTACTCATATTGTTATCTTGTTATTTTTACTCACGCCGCAGGACTTTATGTGATAACTGTTATTAGAAATTAATTACTGGTTTTCTTCAGAGGATTCGTTGTGTTTTGCTGGATCCATATCAATGCTGTACTGTCTCTGATGCATCGCCGTCTGTTAAAATGTTTACATAAGGCAGATGGGAAAGCGAAAACATTCTGTAGCATTTCAGCGGGTTTTATTTACAGTAGCATCATATCCATGTATGCCTCTTTGTGAACACATCAGCTGTTCTGTGTGTCTCCATATAAGAGTAGAAGGCATACAAACAGATAGCAGAACAAGGGTGGGTGAGCAAACGGATATCCATTGCAATCAAGTCTTAAATGTACAGCTTACAGTACCGGAAAAATGTATTGCATCACCTTCATTCTGTAATATTTCCATTCAAATCTTTGTATTATTATTACTGTTGTGTTTCTGTCACATTATTTCATTAATGTGTTAAACATTAGATATAATGCGGTTAAAACGCTCAGTGATACATAGCATATTAGTAAATGTAAATTTTAACTTTTATTAAACCCAACTGCCTAATCGACTGCATTGTTTTCATTAGCACACATTATTGGTCCCCACATACTTGGATCACTGCCTGGCATTGTTTGGGCTTTGAAAAAATTAAATTGTTAATATATTCCTGAGTCAATTCATAAAACCATATGCACACAATTGTCTTCTGCAGTTCTCTTTTATTGCTTGGCTTGTTTATCGCAATAGTATTCCCCATAACCTTCCAGCAGTTCTCAATTGGATTCAGATTCGGGATATTTCCAGGTCAGTCTAGCACCTTCACTCTGTTTTTTCTAAGGAATACTTTTTACCTGAAATGTTTGAATGACTGATCATTACTTCAACACTACCTATATTCATATTTAATACAAACATAATAATAATAATAATAATAATAATAATAACAACAACAACAACAACAACTTTCAAAGCCTGTGGCAGGGAGCAGTCTTCTTGAAAAATGCAATTTGAAGGATCACCAAATGGTCTTGCACTGTAGTTATCAGTTTGTTTTCAAGGATGCATTAACAGTGTCACTTACAAAGTTTATACGACCTATGCCATGACTGGAAATACACCCCACAGATCACCTGACCTTGTGGATGCTTCACTGTTTGTGTTTGCATGAAGGCAACCGTTCTTCACCGTTTCTGCCATGCACTTACATGACATACACTGTCCTAGCGGATTCATGCAGTTTAAATTTAGACTCATCTGACAAAATTATATTCCACATCTCTACTGTCCATGCTGCGTGCTCTTTTGCCAAGGTAGTCGCTTCTGTCTCATTGTTTTAGTCTTTATGTGTTCTGCTTCAAAGAGTCTACTTCTAATAGCTCTGCTGGTCACTGAGACAAATTCCTTTTATTACCCTGTCCTGTTTTGGAGTAATGTCCTTTTCCTCCCTCTTCCTTTCACCCCGTTAACATTTCCTTTCTCTTTGTATTTCTTTGGCACTCTTGAATGGTAGCCTGATGAAAATCTATTCTAGAGACTGTGTCTAGCGCCTAGAGCAATAACCAAGAATAGCATTTTTCTTCATTCCACTTCTTTGCTCATCTTATCACCTCAATGTCTCACTAGAAATAAGTCTACATTGTATTTTATCACAAGTCTTACCAGACCCTCCAGTGATATTTATTAGGGCTATTTCACGAATAAAATAAAAATGTAAATATAATTCCTCTAAACTTGGTGTACAAAATTGTAATAATTGTATATTTATACTTAACCTTATCAAGCAATCTTGCGACAGAAGAATGCCGATTATCAGTAATGCCAATACAGAAGAGCAAAATACGCATTTAGGACTATTTCATTAATACAATAAAAGCGCTACTACATTTGAAATTTCCGCACAGAATGTTAACACTTGCATGAAGAGTAAGTGTATCTTTCTATTCAGAAACCGTGAGACTGAAATCGACAAAAGTCACCTATTACAACAACCACCATTCGACTTTCTAATACCAACTGAGAAAAAAATAAAACATAGCACACAAGTCTCTTTCTCTAGCTTGGAATTCCTAATGATAAGATCAATTTGAACATTTTACGCAACACCAAAACGCTTTGAAGAACCCTCCATTTTGTGTTATGCTTGTCGATGTCCATGCTTTTGTTGTTATCAATAGCTCCCCACTGCCTCTACCAAAAGTGGTCATTGATACGTGTTCAGGAATTATATATTGATAATCTCACTTCGTAATCCGGCTGTGATTGGTTTGGTTTCATCGGTTACTTTTATGATGACGCCATATGAGTGAAATAGTCAATGTAAACTGTGAAATTTACAACAAATAGTGTACTATTGTTACTAAAAATGCACATGAAAGTCCGAAAATGGAGACAAGAATACACAAGCAGCCATTAAACAACAAATAACAATGGATACCTAAGCTTTAAATGATTAGCGGTCAAAGTCATAATTAGGAATGAGAAGGGAGGTGATGCAATACATTTTCCACACTTGTATTTCGTCTTAAGAACCCAACTTAAATTCGAAAGGTGGGAAAAGAAAAAAAGAAAAAAAAAAAAAAACTTTTGAACGGAAAACCTTCACACAGTTTGACCGCAATGGTGCTGTAATTTTATGACATATTAAACACACGATACATATAAAGCAATAAGTATCACTGCCAGTGTTCATTATTATCCAAAACAAGTAACTTTACTTATGGTCATATTTCACATTCCATACAACTGACCTCCAAATGTCCAAAGTGTAAAAGGAATGACAGCTAAAAATTGTTATGAAATAAAACTCAAAGGTCGCTTAATTTTGGGGTAAATACGCGAAGAGTTTTAACTGCTTAAATAAATTATAAACACAAGAAGTATCATTAATCTCAGTTTCTGATGTTCGCTTATAACTGCGATACTAAAGAATTGATGCTTGACATAGATATAAGAAACAGCAAGTGTTGAAAGTGGTTGCCATTAGCACAAGGGCATGCCTGCACACGCATCTCCACGTTAAAGAAGATATTCCCTAACACATGGGGGGAATAACTGCCTCAATTTCGCTGCGAATATTTTCCTTCACTTCCACGAGAGACCGTAGCTTGCTGCGACACACTTTACTTTTCAGCACTTCATGGCGAGAAAGCTGATAGGGTTAAGTTGGGCAGCCTTGGTGGTCAAAGAACTTTAGAAACTGGATCTGTAAAGAAGCATATAATTTGGCCATGAGGTCCGGCAGTTAGCACTATTTTCCGCCGTTCTGCTGAAAATATTCAGTAAAGACCTCCTTGTCGCGCAAGTAATTTAAAAAAAAAAAAAAAATGCGAAAGGCTTCTATGTGGACTGCGGCATCTATCATTGTAAGAAAGAAAATGATACAGCAACCGAAATATTTGGTTATCACATTTGATTTATTGATTTATTTATGGACGCTCTTAAACATCACAGGTCATCAGCGTCCCATTCAACTCAGGGCGTGAAATGGCCGACAAATTTTGCTCAGAAGCCTCTCTTTCAGGCTTGAGGTTCTTTTTCGTGCCGCAAATGTACGACACGGGACCCACGGCTTTACTTCCCTTCCGAAGGAAGCCATACTTAGGATTTTTACGCCCGAAAAAATCCATCGGTCCTGGCCGGGTTCGAACCCGCGATTTGGGTGTAGGAGGCAAGTATGATAACCACTACACCACCAGGACTGACTATATTTGGTTATGAAGATATAACTCAGGCACAGAATGAGGATTGCTAACCTAAGTGGGGCTATTCTAGAACGTCTCTATTTAATTGGAATCAATATTTAGTATTTCCGGATGGAAATTAATGCACTGCTGGGGCAATAACAATAAGCGATTCTCTTCTACAACACGATATGCATGCAGCTTTGGTTTTGTTACAGCTTATGGAAACCTATAGGCTTCAGTTTATACAAAAACTTGTATGGCGAGGGCGTGCAGTCTGTGATTCACTTGTTGCTTTGTTGCTTCAGATTGTTTCCGATGTCTTTGATCATGAACATTAAATAATGTTCATGTGGTTTCCAGTTTCTTCACCTTAAACTAAATGCAAGGTTTTATCCCTTGTGTTTCTTTGTGTTACATGCTACATATAACGCAATACAAGGGTACAATGATAGCACAATTTCTTCACAACAGCATCACTAATCCGAATCGACCTTCTGGGGCTAATGTGTGATACATGAGCTAGCAAGTGGCCTGCTTCTTGTATTCTACCATAGCAATGCTTGTCGTATACCTAAATATATCTGTGTCAAATGCAACTGAATTGAATTTATTAGTTTCAAAGCTATAACGGAATATCTGGGGCCTAAAGCTAGTGAAACGACAGATTTGAACGGAATTTTACTCTTATTGTTAGGTTTTTTTTTTATTAGTGTTTAACGCCCGTTTTCACTACTGAGGCACCACAGGCGGTGGACACTGATGATACATGAGATTGAAATTATAAATTGGGAAAGGATATTTTCTTTTTTTAAGGAAGGAAGCGTTCCAGGCCTAAGTTTAGGTACCTCCCCGGGATTTGCCAGTTATGAAGACTGAGGAAAACCTGGATAAAACCCCAGTCAGGTAGAACGGTCCTGGCGGGATTCGAACCGCAGACCTCCCGCTTAGGAGTCCGTGCCTTAACGACCTCGGCTACCCGTGGCGGTTGGTTGTTAGGTTTATGTAAAGATGCTCTTTATGACCTTTAGTCATTAGTATCCCATTCAATTCAGTGCGTGAAATGGCCAATACATTTTGCTCTATAAGGGTTGAGCTTTTTTTTAACGTGCCGTAAATCTACGACATTGGATTTTCCTTGCGAAGGAAGCTGCATATAGACTTTTTACTTTCTAAAATATCAATCCATCGACTCTGGCTGGGATTGAGCCCGCAATCTTAAGTCTGTGAGGCAAATATGTTAAAGCCTAAGCATATTTTGTTGTTTATTTGTGGATTTTCTTCAACATATCTGATTATTAGCGACCTATCAATTCAGGGAGTGAAATTGCCGATAAATATTGCTTCAAAAGCTTCTTTTTTCAGACTTGTGTACTTTTTATGTGCCCTAAATCTATGAAAAGGAAGTAATGCTTTATTATTTTTCCGATAGAAGCCATACTTAAGAGTTTTACGCCCTAAAAACCATTGATCCTGACGGGATTTGAACCGGTGACCTAGGGTCTACAAGGCAAGTGCTAGACCACCGACTGCCAACTTTAAGTTCAAGGTTATTGCGTTTCACTATATAGGATGACCCAAAATAACACCGACAACGCTTAGTATTTTGATCTAGACGGCAAACTGACCATTTTTCAACAGGGGCCTGATATCCGGAAATGCATGGTTTGGGTACTGCGGGGTGTCAGAGTATAATTACTCTTCAGATGTGGTGATGGGCTTGCATTCCACATTTTTTCAAGAAACCTCACCAACCCAACAAGAGGATCACATTGCTCATTTAACTCAAAGTGATTGCAGAGCGTACATCCATCGGCGGCGCAGAGGTTGGCTTATTGTGATTGTTTGCAAAGTATTTCTCATGGTGCATGGATCTATGCGATAATGTCTTCCTCCTTCAGCCCTACGTTAACACTGAACCTGTGTATGTCACTTGCGGTTTCGGGTTTTCTTCCGCTGACACATGTTGTGCAAGTTCACGATGCCGTCTCGAGACTCCTGTAACAACAACAGATGGTTTTATAGTAATCCGAACCCCTTTTGGTTGGTATGGTAATGATTCCTTGACAAAGCATGGAACGCACGCCTATCATCCTATCTCTAGCCTTGTCATTCTTCGACTCTCCAAAGTACCCAAACTATGCACTTCAGGATACTGGTCTCTCTTCAAAAACGACTAATTTGCATCTCGCAGAGCATATTATTTTGAATACGCCTATAGTACTGATAAATCGTGGGCACATTTTAAGTTGTGTTGGTGCTATTGTTATAGGTATAGATTAGTGTTGCTACTCATATTTTCTTGAGGACTACATTATTTATTTTTGACTTATTTGTCAAATAAAGTTTCATTTCCGGGGGTGTATCTACGGTTAATACAAAGCCGAAGTTAGTAATCGTATTTTTGTGGTCCTGGACAGTGGCGGTTCATGGCCTTTGTGGAAGGTAGGACAAGGGGCATAACCAAATGACATGGGAGGTTTCTTCTACCAAGACTTGAATTCCTCCCCGACATTCTCTCATAATTGCATGACCATCGTACGTTTGAGCTCTAATTTACGGTCTATATGGAACTCATCTAATTCAGATGTTAAAGTACGTCTTATGTCTTCTGCAGTCAGTTCAGAAACAGCAATGAAATAACTGTCGTTTCGTCCACCTGCACAAAAGCGAAATTTTCTGCTTCTATTTTTTTCCCCCCCTTTTTTCACTCCTATAGACAGGATATGTTTCTCACTTCGCATGCCATCATCCAAGATTTTATTTTCAAACAATAAAACAAAAACAAAACAAAAGTCCTGTCTTGCTGAGTAGGTTCCTGTAGCTTTCAGTTGGTGAAATCCAAATTGTTTCACTTCCAATTTGATGATTAAACTTAGACGCGAAAATGGAGTATTCAATAAAACTCCACTTTATTCATTGCCACAAAACAGATGTGCTTTTTGTAGTTTAACAGTTAACACTATGAAAGTCAACTTTACACTGACAAACAGTGAGTAAACCACCCAGTTTCAAAAAAGTGCAAAAATAAACTCTAGTCAGTTTTTTCGTGGTGTTAATAACCGCTCACCATCTGGTTCCTAAGAAAAGAGAGAATACTGAGCGCTGGGCCGTCTTCTTGCTGGCCCAAGAGAGCGCAAAAATTAGCAGGAGAAAGGTTAACCCATCTTGAAGAAAAACAAATACAGGTCCTTGTAAATCTTTGCTGGCCTATGAAGATAAAAGTTTAAAGCGTAAAATTTTTCCGGGCTGGCCCATGAACTGCCCTCGCTAACGGAAGACCCGCATGCTACCGCTACTACAATAGAGAGGAAATGTGCTTATTGCGTAAGATACAATTAAGAACTAAGCTATAATACTTCGCTGTTTTGATGCATTTTTTTTGTTTTAAAAGTTGACCAGTAGAAGAGAAAATGTAAATAGGTATGGCGTATTCTTTGGGGGGGGGGGGGGTCCATCTGACCCATGTTGATCCTAATCCTATATAATAGTCAAGGAAGTACCATTCTTCCGAAGTATTTGTCACAAAGTTAACAGACAAACTCTCAATGCACATATTTAAATTTTATTGTTCTTATTTGGAAGTCATTATAATGCCAATTGTATTTTGTAAGGCATACACTGTACAAAACGGAATGTAGTAAAAATATTTTCAAGAGGTAACATATTATGGATTTGTCAGTGATTTCCTTATTCATAATACTTGTTAAATGCATTTTATAAGCACCTCTGCCGCAATATTAAATTCTTTTCCAAAGAAATATTCAACTTAATATTACTTTTTCTCCAAAAATGTATTTATGCCTCTCCTGTACTTCTCTTGAACTATAATTTATTACTTAGTCTTGGAATTTCTAGCAGCAATTAATTTTTTCTAAAAAAGCGCAGCTACAAGTAACTCTGCAGCTTTGCATAATGAATTAAGAGCCAAGGAACACTTAAATCCAGATATAATCCTCGTTTTTAGCTGCTGTGAATTGGTAATGCCCTTTAGCAGAACAGATTTCCTCTACGACGGTACTAACATAGGATTTAATGGAACAGGTCTGTTTTATATTCTTATAGTTATAAGGAATTTCAAGCTCAATTAAGTAACCCCAGTTAATCATTCCTTTTTAGCTAATGGCCACAGGAAAAGGCGTTGCGGTATGAAACCTTTAAGCTGTTCAAACATAATGCCTGCCTGTAAAAGTGATATCAAACGCTCTTATTAAAGACGCTTACGGGCAAGTTGGTTACCGAGCACGCAAGCAAGTTTCCTTGTGGTTTTATACAATATATTATATAACCCCAATTTGCTTCTATTACTAAACATATTTCCAAAAATATTCCTAGTTTCTGTAATTATTATTAACAACATAACTTGTTTCTTTAGCTGTAATGTTCAGCAGGCTCAACTAATTATAGTTGAATATTATTTTCTTATATTTTTGTTCAGTGGTATAAATTTAATTTCTTCAAATTTTAACATTTACTGTAGTAAAACCATTTTCTCCTTAAAAGCCTTCCTGTTATCACCAGTGTCAGGAGGTTAGGCAAAATGCCTTTTCTATCTGTTTGAGTGAATGTATTTAACAGGCAGATAGAAATAAACACGTTTCCATACATTTGGGGTTGGTTTGCGTATTTTAAGGTTTAAAGCCATTTTTGTACTCTTTTGGGTAGTTATGGAATTTTTCTGTGATATTTGCGCATTTTACAAAATGCTTAAAGAATTATAATATATCATAATGAAAAAAATTATGAAAATTAAATAGCGTGTTCATTTCACAAAAACATATTTTGAGAATCTTGTACATTAATTTCTTTTCAAGTAGTCAAAAAATTCAATTAAGCTCTTTAAATAAAAGCTTTATTAGTGAATGGAACACACGGTCATTTCGGACATGAATATAGGCATTTAAAACAAATAATATTAGCAGACTCGATATTTAAAATTGCTCTAGCGGCAATATTTTTTTTTTTTCGCAACGAAACTCGGTGTGTGGCATATAAATAAAATTGGAATAACAGTTCCTGAAAAATCAGGGAAATCGACTTTAGGGAGTAGGACTTTCCCTGAAACCCAAATTTTAAAATCGATCTAGCAGCACCAATATTTGTTTCCTCACAACAAAACTCGGCATGAACCATTTAAATAAACTAAGAAAAATAGTTTCTGAAAATTAAAGAATCTGAACTATTAGGAATTGGAGTATACTTGGAAACCGAAATTTATAAAGCGATCTTGCGTTTAATTTTCTCTATATTATTTTAAAATAATGACAAATTAATTCATTATAAACTATTTATAACAATGCATATATTTTATGTTTAACATAAGTATCGTTGTGAAAATAGTAAATGTGAAATATTAATTTAATATGTATGTGAGAATTATATTTGCATGCAACAGTGCTCTGTAATAACCTTGAGAAATCGTTTTCGTTACATGATTTTATTAAATAACATTTAAATTAAATTTTAAAGACAATGAAAATCAATAAAAACTTTCGAATGTATATTGTTCATTGTGTATGCTTTTGTTAGTACATTACCGCCACGGGTGGCCGAGGTCGTTAAGGCACGGACTCGTGAGCGGGAGGTCTGCGGTTCGAATCCCGCCAGGACCGTCCTCCCTGACTGGGGTTTTTTCCAGGTTTTCCTCAGTCTTCATAACTGGCAAATGCCGGGGAGGTACCTAAACTTAGGCCTGGAACGCTTCCTTCCTTAAAAAAAAAAATATCCTTTCCCAATTTATCATTTCATCTCATGTATCATCAGTGTCCACCGCCTGTGGTGCCTCAGTAGTGAAAACGGGCGTTAAACACTACTCAAAAAAAAAAAAAATTGTTAGTACATTGTAATTGTTTTTAAATAGTAACAGGTTTTTCTTTTATTGAAACATATAAATATCTTAATACACAATTTAACTCGAAACATTATGTTATCTTTCTCCATTTTAGTGAATGTAAAGATGATAGCAAGGTCTCAGTTCATAAACATAGTTACATTTAAAAAGTTTATAAATATTCACACGGTGTAGCTTTGTCTATCAGTGATTATATATTTCATTTAATTAATAGTATTGATTCATTTTTATGGTTTAATGTGAATAATAATAATAATAATAATAATAATAATAATAATAATGATGATGATGATGATGATAATTCTAAATTTGTAGTTTCTCTTTTATGATACTTATAGATTGCAAGAATTCTTATTTGTTATCCTAATATCGCACGGTAATGTCATAATTTATTTCATTTCATTAATTAATAAGGTCATAATTTGAATTTTATATTCATTTTTAAATTTATTCAAGTTGCCGAGAATTCGCTTACTTTACACAGTTCCTGCGTGGCGGAGACTTTATTTTTATACGCCGCTTACTAGCGTTCGCAGTACTTAAGGGGATGTTGTTCTATAAAGTGGGTAATAATCTCGGAGTTCCTGACGATTTTGTGCTAAAATGTGAATAATCGTTGAACGTCAAACTACTGTCTGATAGGGGCTCTTGAAGAATGAAGTTCGGGGTAATCCAGTCTAGAGGAATGGATTATTTGAGGATTATTACCAGTGCCCTTTCCGGTGGTATTTCCTTTGAACTGTGGAAATATAATCTCTCCCGTTTATTCTTTGGCGATAACCGCTGTCCTCAAAGGGCTGCGGTTGCTTTTGCCGTTGTGGTTAATTAGCATTGGAAGCAGTCTGTTATAAAAGTGTCATTTCATGAGCCAGGATTTTGCATGCGGTTGCTTGTTAACTGGACGCTATTCTGAGAAACTCTGCCTTGAAATGGAAGATGAACATTTCCTAACTCAGACAGCGATCCTGTAATAAATTCGAGATTTTGGAACAGCAAATGCTCCATCGAGTTTGTGGCAGTAATGGATCATAGGTAGATGATGTGTTAAGCTGGAATACGATGCAAGAAACAGCCGTAAACCATGACGGTAGTTACAAGGTTTTCATTTTTCTCTCTAAAATACCCGCATGTGGTGCCTCTGTAACAAAAACGGGCGTTAAACTCTGTTCATATATATATTCTCAAAAATACGAGATGTAAGTTATAAATCATGGTAATTATTTTTTCTCCGAACAAAGGACAAAATGAAAAATCTAAAATACACTATTGAAAGTGTACGGAATATACTTTTGAATGAAGTCACCAGATGGTGTATGAGAGCAGAGCTGCGTGTCTCAGTACGACGAGCGACAGTGATTAGGAATGGAGGTCACGAAGAGTAAACAAAGCGCGCGTGTGAAAATAATTATTACTTTCATCTGTTATGGCTATACTAAAAAGGACCATAGCCTCACGTTAACATCTCACATGCAGCAGACGGTATTCAGCGCCTTCCCCATCGCTGGCAACGAACCGTCGATGTACTTGGAGACTATTTCTAAGGCTGCTAAACACCGTGGATACCTAGAAGACTCCTACTATGATTTATTTGCAACCCTATGTACCTTTTTCTCATGGCATAATAGAACATTGTTTTCTGGTTGCCTGTGTTTTGCTTCTTCACTGCGAGTGCCATCCACACCCACCCTTTTGTTGGTGGTATCACAGTGAATGTCATACACTTTCAATGGTGTATCTTCCTCGAGTTGTTCCTTGTTCGCGAGAAAAAGCATGGCTGTCTTGGTTTATGGCTTATCCCTCGTGTATTACAAGGCATCGGAATTAGAAACCTTGTCGTTTGAACACAATATGCAACAAGTTGGCATGGCAGACGGCATGTCAACAAAATAAGCGAAAAGCGACAGAAATTGGATTGTTAGGAACGTAGCAGGATTTTTCGGTACTTAACGGACTATGCCTCCAGTACGGAAATCTCCGGGAGGAAAGGACCAAGAGGGTGAGATACCAAACGGCCAGGGTCCAGGGGCAGTGAGATACGGAAGTAGACAGAGTCCCTAACATTGTTACCAGAAAAAACACCCTGACGCCAATGGAACCAAGGAATTAAAATTGTTTAGAAGAACCTTTTTTTACCAGACGCCTTAGTAGAAACCTTTCCAAAAGTCACATTACCTCAACCCATTTCTCCCTGGCACATTCGACCTGAAACACAACCAACGGTGGAATGGTAGAGCGAAAAATGCGTGGAAATGAAAAGAGTCGTCTAAAATTCGCCTAACCGACCAGGAGACACCAACGAAAGAGTTCTGCGCTTCCCAAATGCGAGTTCCAAGAGACACCGCCTTAGCTACCTTGCAAACGAGGAACGCACTCATGTGAACTCCGCTTGTTTCCTGAAGAGTGCCTCAAGAATGCGCTCAATAAGTACTGAAATAAAATTATTTGATTGTCATCATTCTCTGCTGAGTGCAAGTAACAGTTCAGGATGACTGAGGGGTAATGCTTGGCACTGGCATCCGCAATATCCCGGGTATAAATCACTTGGAGCCGCCAGCCTGACTTTATGTTTTTCCATGGTTTCCCTTGGTCGCTTAGGCAAATGCTGGGTTGGATCTTTACCTTCCAGAAATAAAGATCCATCTCTCTATCTCCATTTCCTTTCATTTCATTCCGTTGGTTATATTATAGGGTCGAAAGTCCCAGGGTGAGGTGGGCTGCTGCGGTAGACGGTGGCTTGCGCTTTGTAAACGTTTCTGCCCCTGTATGGAAACGGAGCTCCTGAGAGGATGAAACTCTTTGGAAGGTTCCACCAGCATCGGGGTGTGCTACCAGGAAACATGTTAGGCCGCTCATTAACGCTTTTAGATTCTGGTCTGCAGGTCTCCTTTATAAACTGCCAGCCGTGAGCAAAAGCTGAATTTCTTGGAAGGTAGAAGTAACTTTTGCGCGTTGCAGGGAGATGTTAATATAACAGTGACAAGGGAAAACAGGATAACTGCACTGACAGTTCTAAACCTTGTGTTGGGAATTAAGAACCTCTTATATAGGTATAAAAATAAGTTCAAAACAACGTGGTGTAATTTTTATGATCATTATGACATGGATCTTTAAAAAACCCAAAACATTTATTTTCCATAGTTTATAAAATATCATTAGATCATCAGGACAGAGAATGTGCTGAATTATTAAATACATAAATGCATCCTAAAATGTTTTCATTTGTATTTACCTGTCATTAAAATTATATGCACTAGTTGCAAATGGAGCACAGGTCTATGCCTGCTTGGATTGCCTATTACATGCTTCCAACATCAGCTTAGTGCCTAATCCTCTTACAGGCGTTACAACAGATGCGGAAGATGCAGGTAGGCGTGGTACTTGGTTGGCTGATGCTTTACTAATTTTGAAAGCATTTGGCAGTTCCAGCTGTTATGTTACCCAGAATGTAAACGTTCGCCAAAGACAAGGCGCCGACTTTCAGAAGCCTCGGACATGCTTTCCCAATAATTGTTTTCTAAAACACCATTGCTCGAGTGTATATCCACACTCCTAATGGTCCGATTGCCCAGATTTTAAGAAACTATTCTTCTTATTTTATTTAAATGCTATATATCCAGTTTCGTTGCGAAAAACCAGTTATTTGTGCGGCTAGAGCGATTTTTAAATTTTGGGTTTCACATAAACCTCATAAGTAATAGTTTTATTTCATTGGCTTTCTGAACACATTTTTCTTATTTTATTTTAATCGCATATCTTTATTTCTGCATAATTTCCTTACAAATTGTATATCTGTTCTTGGAGTGCTTGTTATTTTAGGATCCTTAATAATTAACACCCTGGTTTTATATGTAAGATCCCACTTTCCATTTACCTACTCCTTTCGGTTCTTATTTTGTTTTAATGGTATACACAGATTTTCATTGCGAAAAAACAACCACTCGTGCCGCAAGAGCGATTTTTAAATTTTGGGTTTCAGGTAAACTCCCACTCATAATAATCTGATTTCACGTACTTTAGGAAAATATTTTTTTATTTTATTTCAATGGTATGTGCTGAGTTTTATTGATAAAAAACAAATGTTACGGCCGCTAGAGCGGTTTTTAAATTTTCGCTTTCCATTTTCACGTACACCCCCCTCCTAATGGTCCGAATACTTGGTTTTCTGCAATTATTTTTCTTATTTTATTTAAATGGTGTATACAGAGTTTCATTAAAGAAAGACACAAACAAAAAAACAAATATTTGTGTAGCTAGAGTGACTTTAAATTTTGGGTTTCAGGTAAACCCCCACTCCTAATAGTCTGATTTCACGGATTTTTTTGGAAACTAATTTTCTTATTTTATTTCAATGGCTATACCGAGTTTCGTTGACAGAGAGAGAGAGAGAGAGAGAGAGAGAAAACAAGCAAATAAAAACAAAAATTGCGGCTGTTAGAGCAATTTTTAAATTTTCGCTTTAGGTTAATCCTTTTCCCTAATGATCCAATTTTGTTGATTAACGATCTCGATGAATGATCACTAATTAAGATACCTCCTTTCCATTATTGCCAACAGGACACTTTTATGTTTTCTAGTTTCATGTAATTCCAAAAATTAAGTAGCGACCTAAGTAGCGTATTGATGTCGTATAAAGATAGATAGACCTTCTGAGTCAAATTTCATGATGCAGCCTAATAACATAACGGAATATGAGAACTTACATAAACAGTTTATTTAAATATGAAATAAAGTTTCTTTCATAATATCTGAGTCATTATTGAACTAATATTTTGTCATGTATGTTAGTGTATTTATATACTCAGGATATTTGTTTTCCATATGGTGGTATATGTATACAGATTAATTTTTTTCTGACATGGAATAACGGGGCTAAAAACCTTATAAAATTGATTGTCAATGTTGTGAGGACGTGATATTCACAACTGTATACATTTTTCCTGAAACGTTGTTAATATGCTTTCTAATACCTTGAACACCGAAATAATCATAGATTTAACTATGGCTTACATTTAACTACATTTTTATCACTCAAGGTTTTATAAATACACCTTTATATATATATATATATATATATATATATATATATATATCTTTTATTTTTATACTTTTTCAGTAAGCAAAGTATAAAACTAAAAGATGCGTCACGCAGAAGCTGCGTAAACTAAGCGAATTCCTCAGCAAGTAGAGTAACCTTAAAAAGAATATAATCCAAATAATGATCTTATTAATTAATGAAATAGGTTACGACAGTTACTGTGTGTTAATTACCATGAAAAACTCTAAAGCCAACTAATAAAAGAAAAACTGAGCTATAATACATTACTTATCAAGGTTTGTATGCTTTTCCCCCCTTCAAAATCGCTGAAAATAAATGTTTATAGTGAAATTATTCTAATTTTTAAAATTAAGGATAAAAAATTAGAATTATTGCAATATATGTTTTTCGAAAGAGAAATTCCAATTTAAGGATTAATAATAAAATAATAATATTAATAATAATAATAATAATAATAATAATAATAATAATTGTATATAATAATAGCTATTGCCTAGTAGGTAGGGTGGATGGAGATTTGAATTGCCTAAAATTAAATCTGTAATTTCATACATCTTTATAACTATTTTTACTGGCATGTTTAACATTAAGGTATAAAATTAAAATTATCGTATAATCAAGCATATAATGTGTGCTTCAGTCGGCGCTTATAGTCAAATATATTACTGTGAAAATTAGAGAAAATTGAAAGATAAATTCGTTATTAAACTGTTCACGATGTAGTTCCTTTTTAATGTCGTTTTAACACTCTCGATATCTCAGAAAGTATCGTTGATTTGGTTTAATACGCGCACTCTTTAACATCTCAGGTCATCAGCGTCCCATTCAATTGAGGGCGTGAAACGGCCGATAAATTTTACTCAGAGGCCTCTTTTTCCTAGCTTGAGGTTTTTTTTTTTTTTTTCGTGTCGTAAATCTACGATACGGGACCCATGGCTTTACTTCCCTTCCGAAGGAAGCCATGCGCTCGAAAAAATCCACCGACCCTGGCCTGGATTGAAGTCGCGGTCTTGCAGAAGGTATCAGCATTATATACTAAGTGAGATGGTAAATTGTGAAATAAATTTATTTTGAGAGGGAAGCGTTCCAGATCTAAGTTTAGGGTACATCCCCGCCATTTGCCATTGATGATGAGTACTGGTGAAAGAAAAACCTCGGGCAAAGAGGACAAACCTGATGGAAATCGAACCCAGGCCTTTTGTTAGCTTTATGACCTCGGCCGCCCATTTCGTTGGTCTAGTCGGGAGTCCCCGCTCCAACTTATGTGAAATTCAGAAGAGCTTTTACTTTTGATGTGTCGCCCTGTTGGTCACGTTAGCAGTAATTGTTCGGAATTCTCATGCTATGGTTGCGCCGATACACAAGTTGCGGTGGTCGTAAAATGCCCGTCCCGGCCAGTAACAGCATGACGTTGCCACTGACGGGCCATAAAGTGCTGTAAATGGTGATCTCATTTCCTGAAATGTTCAGGGCAAACCACAACTTAGAGCTACTCTTCGAAAAGTCAGACTATTAGAACTCGGCCATGAAGATTTTACAAGCTTAAAGTTGAAAGATTGCAGGAGCTAGGGCTGTTTCTTCTCAACCCCAATGTCTCAAATTGTGTCATTGACAAACCTGTTCCTATTTCAAAGCTTAGTCCTTGAATGTTTTAAAGCACTTACCATGGCTGAATTCAATGTCAGTTCCGCCTCCTTTAGTGACAAGCACCATACAGAAATATCGATTTACGTAAAGGTTCAAATGCATTGTAATGCCTAAGTCAAAATGGCTATGCACAGCCTGCAACTACCACTTGAAAAGCTTGTTAACACTTTACAGCTACCGTTTCCATCTACAGGTAGATATTGACAACATTGCATGCCACGTAAGATGGGGGGGGGGGGAACCCCTAAGTGATTGCAAGTGTAGTATGTTTGTTTACATAAAGGCCCGAATGATATTTCTATAATAATTTTTCATACTTTTTCTAATTCAATTACAGGTAGAAGAAATACAAAACAGGATTATAAACAAGGGATTAGCAATACCATTAAGAAGCAGGTTAATGCAAAAAGTGAATGCAATAATAATGCTTAAGGGGAAACGTATGCTTAATTACAAGCTAAGTAACATCATTTTTAATCTGCCATACTATTTCTTTTGCATTTTGCATTTGCATTTGCGTTTGGGGAGCCATAAGAAACGTCCTATTATTTTTTTAAATCCAAAAACATTCTTCCCCCTTAAATTTCAAAATTTAGATTTTCTTATTTATCAGTGCAACTTTTCCTGGAAAACCAATCGTGCAAATACCATGTAAATTTATATATTTGCTATATGTAGACGGATATCAAATTGATCTACATACTTTTTCTGCATTTCATGTTAAAGTTTATTATTTTTTTTTTATTTTGACACTTTATGTAACATTTTTCCAAAGCTATATAACCATTAATACAGGAAATATGCACACTATTTTAATTTACACATGTACCTGTTTCTGTCTTTCCATCAATTACGGTAATTGAGATAATTAATATTGTAATTTTAAATCAACGATTCTGTGATATCTTACAGGTATGTGGTGCGCTCTGTAGAAACTTCGATAACAAAATTCATGCATGTATAATTAAGACTGTAGTGTTTAAGACTGAGATAAATGTCTATAATGTGTAACTTAGTAATATTTAAGAAATAAATGTAATATAGAAAAGGGTAAAGATGGACTTGAGTCTCACTTTGAACATGCAAGGCAAGGGTTGGAAAAGTCAGACAATGCAAGTTAATCCCTTTAGGAATGAGGCGTGCAAAGAATTGGCTAAGCTTTAGCTATTTTTGCTAGGGTACGCGACACAGGTGTGCATTCGCTGGTCATTGACGTAAGTAACGTGTAAAATTTGTTTGAAGTGAGCTTATTGACTAACAGCGTAACGTGTGTTCTGTCAAACTTTATCCAGCAAATAAGAATGGATTTCGACTATATCAGCATCAACCTATGTATGAGTGTGACGAAAACAAAACTGGCGGGAATATTTCACGTTGGTTTTAGGTGAGAGCGTCAGTTTTTCTAGAGTATGTAAGATATAGATTTTGCATCGAAAGGGAGGCAAGCTCAGAAATAGTGTTGCTGCATCGCTCGGGCGGAACGACCTAAGTCCGAGGTACACGATCCGGCATCGAGGCTCTACAATCTATCAACGCGCGAGCTACATATAGCACCACTGTGCTGCATTAAATACCATTAATGCAGTACTTTCTCTATATTAGGCACCATTTGGCGAACGCAATCAGATTTATATTTACCAAGTTTGCCTTGCCAGTGGTTCGGCGTGAGACGTGAGTTCATATGATTATTCACGTTTGGGATAATAAACAATGTCAGCAACTAAATCACGAGGCGTTATTTATCGTCGCATTCAATATCAAATTCCCTTTTCCTCAGCCCCTGGCTAGCTTACAGCTGCCAGAAATCAGTGGAAAGCCCTAGAGAAAGAGAGTCTCATGGAAGCAGAGTCGGCGGGCTTAAATTAATTAACGAAACTACCATACAGCCCAATTCCCATCCCCCACCAACAATCCTACTTAAAATTGGCGCTCACGACGTGGGGCCAACTATAACAAACATCCCACCAATAAAACTTCTACAAAAAGAATAAATATTTATTGACATTGAATTAAGTAGCGTAGACATTTTTATTAAGCTATCTTTAAACTTTTTTGAGAAAAAGATGCATATACGTTGAAAAATTTTAGTTGCGGAAAATTACTTTTGAAATAATATTAACTTACATAAGCCCCAGAGTAAATTAGAAAGCTCTGGGTGAGTAGCTGGTAATTTATTAATCATCTCTGACTCTATTTTGGCTCCTCTTTTTCTGTCCACCATGTTTTTTCAGCATTTTCAGCTGCAGCAATCCTCTTCCTATAAATTTCACTCAAAATCTGATGGGTAAAAGTTCCAAGTTTGAAGGCTCTATTTTAAAATATTTTCATTCTTCATTTGTTGCCATCGTTATATACAACAACAGAGTCATATATAGCAATATTTACAACTCTAGAAGAGGAGAGGGTGGTTTTAGGACACTGAAAAGTTCAGAAATTCAGAAAAAGTTCAGAAGGTCATTTTCCATGAAGGTGTTTATTTAGAAGTTCTGGATTTGTGAATGCCTGACCTATGTGCTTTATTGTAAGTAGCACTGACTCTGGTAATGATGTTTACATTCTTTTAGCTACACAGCTTTGATCACAATATCCATGCTTTAGTTTATTTGCCGACAGTCGGTACAAATAAATGACCGATATAGATTTTCTCACTGCTATAAAATGCTTGCAATTTATCTCATTTTTTTTTTCCAAAATAAATTGCCGAATTTTTATTTCTTTACTACTAATCTTCCCCCCCCCCCCCCCATGTTTTTCGTGCTCTAACATTTCTTCTTTCTTGGAAGATAACAATTTTTGCATTCGAATTGCCATTCTTTTTTTGGATGTGCCCTGTGCACTCTAACTTCACTATAGCACTGAATAAGACATGAGAAATACATGCAAGACATTAAAATATGCTGCAAATTAACAAAAACATATTTTCAAGAACAGTTCAAGTCTAGCTTCAAGATTGTTTTAACTCTTAATACATCCGAACTATAGTGAATAGCAAAAATACATGACTGTATAAAATATAAAACATTCACGAACTATAAGGGGGTCATCAAAAATTAGCATTCTCTACTTCATTTCTTTAAAATGTCTACAACAGTAAAGTCAGGGACTGCGGTATTTTGTGTGCAGAGCAACAGTTAAGGGTCTTCAATCTTGAAGCGAATTGCAAAGGAAGTAATTGCGGTTGTACCCATGAAACGATTTTTGAAAAATATCTTCAAATCTCCATCGATCCTACCTGCTAGGTACCAAAAATATACGTATATATGTCAGTTAAAGCTTTAGAGGTAGCCATTTTTTTCAACGAAACTCGGCTAATAACCATTAATTAACAAACGATTTGTCGATTTCTTCAACCAGCAAATTGGACCATTGGGAGAGGGAGTTAACCTAAAGCTCCTTACTATCACGACCTTATGTTCCACTGTTAAATTTTCCATTCACTATCACAACATATTGTAGTACGAATTGATTCTCATTCGCTCATTTTTAGAAGACGCTCATTAGTGAAAATAATTCCCTTCCTACAACGTTCATATTCTCACGATATGACCTTTCCCAGGACGGAAACTTCTGTATTATATTTTGGCCTCTTCTTTTATACCTTGACATTTCCAATTATGTTTTCCCGTTCACTTTTCTATATCAACAAACTATCACTTTGCGATAGAGCACATCCTATTCGAATTACCGTCATCCTGTATGTCTGGAGCGATATAGGTTTTATGATCTGCCCTCTGTCTCCCCCTTCCTGTCTGTCAGCCATAAAACATTTGTCGCCTGAACACATTTTAATTTCTCAAGAATTCTATTTATATTAAAAGAGGAGTTTTGATTTCAGTCCCCTACGCGCCGTTATACACGTTTTCTTAACTTTGCTCATCTAAAAGTGTATTAAGCTTTTGTATCTTCTGTCGGCGAATCTCTTTCCAAAATACTTCACATGGAATGAATAACTCGTGACCATAACAAAGAAAAGCCTTCTTCTTTTGTTTTCACTACAACTGCTAGTCCCTATTGTCCTATAATTCTTCAAGGCGAACAGCTCTTTGATACAAATATACAATAGCTCTTTCTGTTTCTAAAGGTTTAACAAGGTCAATAGAACATGGAAATACATACAATAGCACATACAAAATCCTGTTATCTACAAAACATACAATACATCATGTATGTATATATATATATGAAATACCAGTACTAATAACCAGTTAATCATTACCATAATAAACTGTAGCTCTGAATTTCGGTTACACGCATAAGTAAAAATTTACGGTATGAATACTTGAAGCACAAGTCATTCTTGCCTAGTGCTTTAACGAATTGCTTGATGATGCCAAATGTTTTGTAAAGAACATAGACTTCCTTTAGTTTCTAACTATTTGTTGTTGAGGCAATAGCGGCTTTTTAGGGTCTACTAGACTGACATATATTACATTTTTTCTCCCGGCGTTAAACTTTTTTTCTTAGGTTATTCTTTCATTTACAGTGTTCTTACATTTACTGTTCCATTCGCACAAAAAGCAAGGGAAGTTTCTATACCCACCCTGCTAGCCAAGTAAGGTATCACAAACTTTTGGATCTCCATACAGTAGCCATTGATGTTCCAGGTATTTAATTTTTTCTCAAATGGATTTCTAAGTTTAACTTAAAAGTAGGAGAAATATACTTTCTTAATAAATCGCGTAATATTATTCTTTTGTTTTTTGACAAGTACAAACCACGTATAAATCAGAAATTATTTAGGTTGTTCACACATGATTGTCTTGAAGCCATCTTTATTATTAATTCTCTGGCACTTTATTCAAAACACAAATAGAACTGAAATATAACACTAAACAACAAATACACTGCGGCTTGTGAATTTTAACTCTTGTCTTTGTGATTTTATGCTATGAGGCAATCACTTCCCCTTACTTCCTGGCCATGCTTTGATAAGCTCCAGTCACATTGGTAACTTTAATCACGTGGCAGAGTAGCTGATAAGAGGTTACTGTGCTTTGCATTCTGCATTATATTCTATTATATATAGCCTGTGTGTGCTAAAGTTATTCATGTTTTGTTGTTGTATCATTATCACCGCAATATAGAAGTATGATCAATAGAATGTCACATTACGAAACATCTCTACGTGTTATGAAAAAAAAAAAAAAAAACTATATAATTTTGAAAATCAGCACGCCGTTTTCCATATATTTTGTATATTTTTACCAAAACAGCAAAATCATCGCAGACCAGTGTTATTAGTGTAAAGGTAATGTCTAGAGAGTTTTATTGATTCTGAAATATTATTTATATAAAATGAGAAAAGAAGCGTCCCATCACCGAATAGTTATGACAGAAATGATCGTATTGACCATGCACTTGGCTAGTTTCCTGTTTAAATTTGTCGAGCGTTGAACTCGCTTGCTATTTGCATATTGTTCAGGTTTGTTTATGCTGCGTCTACTGCAGAGTTTTCGAGACTATTGTAAGTACTGAAAATGCCTCGTTATACTAGAAGGGCTTATACACTGCAATTTTTATCTCTTTCTCATATTTACATTTTCTAAATGCCCTACTCATATAGCTAGGTAGCTCATTTGTTAGATACATAAAGAGAAATGCATATGTATAATGGTCTCTTTACAACATTTACTTTCTCTGTTTTAATCTCATTTAAGGATCTGAGTATGCATTTTCTATCTTTGTTTAAACTTGCGTTTACTCTCTTTCTGCTATTTAGCTATTCAGACTGAGAATGGCAGAGAGTTAAAATCCGGCTCACATATGTAAGCATTTTCTGTAGTCATAATGCTGCCGGTTACGTAACGCGGACATGTTGTTGAATGGGCAACAGTTCATAAATTCCCAAAACGAGCACCCATTCACACATGTGAATGTACCACAATTACACCTTAATGTTGTGAACGCGTGAAGACAGACAAAACGCCATCGGGCCAATGGAATGAAGCAACAGATGGGTACCATGAAAAACTTGCTGATGAAAGAAATAAAAGCGAACTCAGAACAGGGTGTTCTGCAAAAACATAACTGGAAACTAAAGCTAATCCACTGAAGGCTCTTTTTGATGAAAGAAGTACTGTTTATTTTAAATACGAGGCATTCTATAGTAGTAGTAAGTGTATCTTTACTGTTATATAATTTTATATATACATTACAACTAATAATTTATATGCATTAGTCGTCGACCGTATATGCTTAAGAATGCACATTTAGACAGAGGGGAAAATAACAAAAACACAAAGCAAAAATAATAAGTATATTACAAATTTAAAAAATATATATATATGAGAGGAAACAACTTACATGTTATGTAGCACTTACTCTGGTTATTGCGTTTTAACCAGAAAATAAATTGCTTCTGCTTCACGCACTTTGGTTAGGAAAATGCCCATATTTAACCAATTAGTGTGATCCGCAAAACAGGTTTCAGCATGCCAATCTCTAACAGCTAGTGGATACACTCTCCATACCCTCCACTAAATGGGCATATTCTCCTTCCAGAACTATCCATTATGTTTTAACTTTCCAACCTCCCAGTCTGACCGCCACGAGTGACCGAGATTGTTAAGGTGCGGACTAGTGAGCGGGAGGTCTGGGGTTCGAACCTCACTAAGACCATTCTCCCTGACTGGGTATTTTTTTCAGGTTTTCCTCGGTGCTCATAAATGGCAAATGCCGGGGAGGTGCCTTAAACTTAGGCCTGGAACGCTTCCTTCCTTAAAAATATCATTTCATCTCAAGTATCATAAATGTCCACCGTCTGTGGTGCCTCAGTAGTAAAAATGGGCTTTAAACACAATAAATAAACTCCTAGTCTAAACCTGATCTCGCCTTTTTCCCAAAAACGAGCGTAGAAAGATCGTATATAAGCAATTTGGGTTAGAAAACTTATGGACTATCTATTGAAATGTCGAAGCTACGGCTATTGGTTTATAAAGCACCAGTACGCCACTGGATTATGAAGATGCCCCTCGAAAGCATGACACACTATAATGAAGGGAGAATTCTGAACGGATCAGTCTGACGCATTATATGTGTCAATTTAACGTATAAATTCATATAATTTCAACCCTTGCTTACCAAAAGTAGAATTTTGCGTAATATTAATTAGTTGGGTATCGTATATTCAAAGACTTCCTGAATTTCAGGCACAGTTCTGTAGTATGCGTATTGCAGCACTTCATATTAAATAAAAAAATAATAAATTAACCGCATAGCAAGATTTGAACCCGCGGCATGGAGATCATCAGCTTTTGCGTAATGCATTACGTCACACAAGTTCCCCCTAGAGTAGGCTACATAATGCAAGAAGACAGCTAAATATGTGTTACGTAAATTAAGTTTTAGACATCATGTTAGTAGTAAGCTTATTAGCCATTGTATGTTGGTAATACATTCATTGTTGAGAAAAAGAATAAAACTTGAAAGCATTAAGCAAATTTCATTCATAATTCTTTAGTATTCGGTATCACAGCACTTCACATTGAATTAAAAAAATATTCAACACCATGACAAGAGTATATACCCCTGGTTAATTCAATTTCATTGAATAAGCTCAAGGAGACTTTCTGCCTCGATTTCCTGCCTGGTGATAGCTTCTAGCCTTGTTGCAACCTTCTACCATGCAGTTTTATTATTTTCAAAATCTCGTTGCAATATGGAATTCAGACCACGTTTGGGTACCTCACCGGCATTTGCAACATGGGAACTGAGGAAACCCCGAAAAAAACTTCAATCAAGGAGGATAGACCAGGTTGGAATCGAACCGCATACCTCCCGCTCACGAGTCCGGGCCTTAACGGCCCCCATCATCCGTGGGAATCTTAATCAAGATACAGAAAGAAAGTGTAATATTTTGGTGCTCGATGGAGAAATAGTTATATGTAAATGCTATAAAATGGAAGTTAGTAAACTTATATTATTTATTCATGTGTAAGCCAAACCCAGAAAAACAGTGGTCTTTTTGGTCAATTAAGGTTTTAAGTTAAATTATTCATCCGCCCTACAGCCCTGATCTGGCATTATGCAACTGCAAGAAGAAAATTCACGGTCTTCAAGGAGTTTTGTTCTGAAGTTCCCCTAGAAAACTTGTTTTATTGCTTTGTTGACTGGTTCTATGAAATGGACAAGGGCATACAATTTATGACAGAATATTTTGAGTAGCAATAAAGGCGAATCAGCAAACACATCAGTTTGCAGAAACTTTTAGTGTGACCTTCTATGAACTTCCCAGTATAAATCCGTTCGCGTGTGAGCATTTTGTTCACGGCACAGCTTTGTTTATTTTCCTGGAAGTTGTTTTAATTTTCAGTGAATAAAACGAAAACATTCATGTTAGACATATTTATAAGAGTTTTATGATTTCCTATGAATATTCTATGACCGCTTCCTTGGTCATTGCTGACTGCTGACCGGGTACCTGCCTAGGAATATTTCTAAGTTAGGGAGGAGGGTCCATCCAGCCTCATGAAGATAATTGGGAGGAGGAGAAGTGATGTTCTTTGATCATAATTGACCTTGCAATACTGCCCTGTATCAATGAAGTCGTGAGATGGAGGTAGAGGAAGCAGAAGTCGCTGCGACAGGCCAAGGCTCACCCCGGGCTGAGGAGCTAATCACAAGAAATGGGCATTCTCTAATAATACGATTCTGTGAAAAATTGGGAAAGTGTAGAGCTCTTACTGATTTTGTTACTGTGCTAATTTAACTGTCTTCTCCTTCTATTATACTCATTTTTACACACGAAAAGTGATGGTTTTAATTCTTGGACATGAGGGAAAACTACAAACGAAGTCAATCAAGTTTTCTCACTAAATAAAAAATATTATTTAAAGTTTGGTAGTAACAATATTTTGGTTAACGGTATATATAGCCTATTCAAAAGAAAGTGGAATTCTGGGGACCAAAGGAGGCTTTGTAGTACAATGAAGAACAATTATTGTCTGTATTGTCATCTATTTCATTAATCCTGCAGCATCTAAAAAAAATAATAATAAAAAAATCTTACGTGGTTGGTCGTGCGATGAGAGAAATGCTCCCAAAAGCACCCTGGATCTTAAGCAGACCCTAATTATTGGCAGGTATTATGAGGCATTAACTTCACACTGCGTCACCTTACGCAAGAAGAACAAAAACGTTAGCTGTGAAAAAAGTGATAAGGTAAGGATTTCAAAGGGTTTCAGGTAAAATAATCTGTTAGCAAAATGCTCATTTAGTTAAAGATGTTACTGTTATTTTTGTAAATTTATGAGTTAAATACAACTTGAGTTTTATTAAAAAATGCGTTTCATTATTAATACTTAATTTATTCAAAGATTCTCGTTAATATCTCTGGTCATTATCGTTCGTTTCAATTTAACAAGTGAAACTCGATAAATTTTGTCCAAAAGCTTCTTCTTTCAGGGTTGAGATTCCTTTATGTACCACATCTACATACGTAACTTTTTTTAATAATGTTTAACGCCCGTTTTTACTACTGGGGTACACAGGCGGTGGACACTGGTGATACATGAGATGAAATGATAAATTGGGAAAGGATTTTTTTAAGGAAAGAAAGCGTTCCGTGTAAGTTTATGGTATCTCCCTGGCATTTATGAGGACTGAGGAAAACCTGGGAAAATCTTCAGTCAGGGTGGACGGTCCTGCCGGGAATCAAACCCCAGACCTCCCTTTCACGAATCCGCGCTTTAACGACCTCGGCCACCCGTGGAGATACGACACGGAACTCTTCCGAAGGAAGACATCATAGAATTTGTATGTCCTAAATAATTCATGCCCCCAGACTGGGTTTGAACCCCCGACCTTGGGTCTACGAGGCAATTAAAATACGTCTCAATGACCCTGATGGAATAAATAAAAGTTAAACTAATGATTCGCACCTTGAGAGGTTATTATTAATTATGGTTAATGCATAAACACTGTTTACACAGAAGTGGAAAGTTCTGAGATAGGTTACAAATGGGTTTGTTTTTACATTTCTCAGTTGAAAACTTCTGTACTGTTACGATGCTGATTTTTGAGGTATTTTGCAGTAAAGAATTTAACTGAATGCTATGCTTTTAGCGGAGCAAACTTCCAAACTGATGCTAACTGGCTTTTCTTGGTAGTTTAATCGCTTAGCGATTAACGAGACGTTTAAACATTAGCTAACTTAGGCGGAAGTGACAACAGGGAAGTAAACAGGTTGCGGAGTACGCATAAAATGCCTAAGGGGGACGAAAATTTCCTTCCTTAGGAAAGTTTACACACTAATCTTACCGTGTGTCTGCAGCAGGAAGTTTACCTTAGAGAATGAAGAAGCCACACATTTCACATGTTTTTTTTTTTTTTTTCGTTTTTTTTTTTTTTTTTTGTCATGAACTGTATATAAATTTTAGGATAAACATTGAAATGTTAAATGAAAGGATAAACAAATCTACAGTGTGTCATATGCCAGTTTCTTCCGTTACGGATTTCAGCTGTAGTATAAAGCTGGAGTATTACAGTGTGAAGCTCTTTTTGAGCACATTGTGTATTGCAGAAGAAACAAAACTAAGTTTACTATCGGGCTGTATTTTCTCTGTTGTACTGGGATTGAGAGTTTCATTTTTACATTATTGTATTAAACGTATGTTGAGTTTAATTTAATGCATAAGAATGGTTGAAAAATCCCCTGTTCATTTTGTTTTTCCCCGTAAGCGGATCAGATCGGAAGCTGGCAGACCATAGCCACAAACATCGACAGCCACGGAGGTGTATTGTCTCTGATAAGTACAATAAGGACAGTAAGGAGTTGCTGTGTTATTGTTTTGCATTTCTCTTTTGACCATGGTTCAAAGATTTGATACAGATCAAAGCATTTTCATTTGTTGTAATTTTTTAAGAAAAGAATCAGCTCTTGCGTATCGTACATAATTTCAGAAACGTTTTTCGGGGATTCACTCATTTAACAGTCTTTGTGAAGCCTTTTTACAGCCCCATGTGGGCCTGAGCTTTATCGCGAAGACCGCTGCGTCTTCTACCCCCATCACATTTCATAGGTAGAGTGCAGTAGTGATCAGCACACCGCATCCCGCTGATCGCTATATCGCGGCTTACTAGATCGAAGATCGCCACCTCTCCATAGGCAGCTTCCCAATTGTCCTCACGAGGCTGGCTGAACTCCGTTCCAGACTCCCCTATCTTAGAAAAACTCCTAAGTACGTGCCGGGAATCGAACCCGGGCCTCCCGGGCAGCAGTCTACAACGCTAACCACCAGACCAAGGAGATGGCCCAATTAACAGTCTACAACTCGTAAAATAGTACTTATATTTAAAGTTCGGGGTCAGTATTGGACAAGTAAATACGAGCGTCATGCAAAAATATTTGAGAATGGATAACAAACCAGTGCAGCTTTTTCTAACTTTACATTGAAGTTTAGATAGCAACATATACCACGTGGCGTTACCCGTAGAATGCTCCAGTCCCGAGCGACGCAGCTGTAACTGCTCTACCGCTCCAGCAACTCCCAACAGTGAAAATGCTGCACGTATTATTATTTTGTTAAACCGAACAGGAGATAAGGGAAATCGAATTAATATGGGCGGGTAAATCACTGCATTTTTACTATGAGTTGTCTTATTGAAATTCGCAATTAATTAATATATGAACATATATTAAGCTTAACACCAACCTTGGGTAAATCCTAGAACCCGGATGGCCTCAGTGGTTTGCTGCGGCTCGCTACTACCCGACAGCCCACGCTCGCCCCCTTTTCGCAAATACAAGTTTATAGGGGCGGTTAAACCACTGTAACTTTTATCAAGGTTTGTCTTATAGGAATTTGCAATTATTAATATATGCACATATACTGACCTTAACGCAAATCTCGGATAAATCCTAGAAACCAGTGGACCCAATCCCTTGTTGCGGCGAGCTAAGGCTTGAAGATCTACGCTCGCCTCCTTTTCGTACATATAAATTGATAGGGGCAGATAATGGTGGCAAATCTCCTTTGTTTCGAGCAGAAAAAAATCGAAAATATCAATGTATAGTGTTACCGAATCAATCATTATAATGGTAGCAAATCCCCTTTAACCCCGGCAGAAAAAAAAAAAAATAAAACATCAGTATGTGAAGATTCGAAACCACTTAGTTCACAACTATAGCATGACGCTCTAATTGTCTGGGCTATAATGCCGCGTTGCTTGAAAGCCTTATTATCTGACTATATCTTTGGAAGTTACACTACCTTCGGCTTTTTTCCGCTTTCGCTCGGGAGTGACTCGGGACTGGACTCTAGAAGCTCTCAAGCTCTGAGATTTATTCTACGGGTAAGGAAAACTTATGTACCAGTCTAAAAGCGCTCCATGAGTAGTGTCGGCAGAGCTGTGTATGTACACGCATGTGTTGTGCCAGACGTTCAATTGCATTTCAAGCAAGAGCTTTTCTGCACTATGGTTTACTATCGCTTTATAGTCGGTTTAGGGGAAAATAATGCCTTGAAAGATTGCATCGTGCATTTGGGAATCTTTGCCTTACGCAATCCACTACTTACACTGGTTTACAGATTTTAGGCGGGGAAGGAGCTGCTTCGAAGATGAAAACGCCCAGCAACAGCTCATGAAAATGTGATGAAAGCAGAGCGCGTGTTGCGAAAAGATCATCGTTGCACGTATTATCAGATTCAAGAAGCCCTGAATATTGGAACAGCAGCAGTGAAAACCATCCTCAAAGAAAATCTTCGCGTCAAGAAACTCTGCAGTCTTTGGATCCCCCAACAAAAGTGAGTTCAGCGAGAAGTGTTGACAAAAATATCTATTTCTTTTTCTCAGCTAGTGGTTATATAATGACAATTGCACTTCAGGAACAAAAGACTCTCACTGTCAGGTGGTACCCGCGAAATACCTGCCTCAAGCATTCAATGTACTTAGAACGAAACGTCCTAACACTGGTCTGCGTAGAATCTTTTGCATCACGACTTTTTCTCTGCCCACGCTGCACTAGAAACAATCCATTTTCTGCAGTAGTCAGCCAACCTCCTACTGTCGAGATTTGGCCCTATGTAACTTTTTTCTATTATCCAAAATAAAAATAAAAAATTCGTGAATTGAATCACCTGAAGACACAGAACTGTTCACGTATTTGCACCCTATCCAAAAAGCATAGTGTTCAGCTTACAAATGGTTTGAACGGGTGAAACGTTGTATAGAAAGCAATAGAGAATACTTTGAAAAGATGCAATGAACTGATTTAAACTTTTAAAAGTTTATTGCGTCCATTCTCAAACTTTTAGTGTAACCCTCATAAAGGGCAGGTGTCATGAACCATAATCACGAAATCTCTTGTAAAGTTAGCACAACAAGTGTACGCCTTACAGCCGACCGAGTCGGGGAGGAGAAATTTCATCTTCTATGAAAAATGTAAGCACATTTCCAGTACTTTGCCAATCACGCAGAGGGCTGGATGTGGGCAACTGCGCTGCTTACTCCTGACTGCCGAACCGATACACTTGCGAGGAAATACAGGTATACTGCTGCGTTAATAGATTCAAGTTCAGCACCACGGTATGATTTTTTTCATAAATTATCACAGATATAATCGTCATTTATACTAAGACGTTTATATTGCTCAGAACTCGGAAGTTCAGGCATTTGTTATGCTTTAAATAGTTAAGCAAAAAAGCACTTAAAATACTGAAAAGAGGCAATAATATAATTAAAAATGCATTCATAAAAAGTGGAAACAGAATGTAATGTCATTCATTATTAACGAAAGTAGTTATTTTAGATACTAAATAATTTTTATCACACAGTTAAAGTACTAAAGCTTAATTTTTCTTGGTTATGTTACAAGAAGATGTTTTTCAAGGTATCAGCTGTGAGCTGTTTGTCAGAGAGAAAATGCTTCACCTTGGAAAAAGAACGTTCTATTTTCACTGAAGTGATTGGAACATATTTAAAACAAGCTATTTCGGAAGAACTGACACCAGTTACAACAGAACTTACACCTTTTAGCACACCATGGAAATGTTGATCAAAAGTAGTTTTGAATAGTTCTGGCGAATGAACAAAAGATAAGCAGTGGTTTCTGGTCGAGTTTATTTTCTCTTTATGCGTTTATAGGGGAATCGGGTTAGTATCCCTCTTACTTCCTTACTGACACTTTATAGGGATGATTTATTGCACTGCTGCACAGATGTTATCTTTCTTGGTTGCAATTGTTTATTACGTTTATGCATCTGAGTAGGTACTCCCACCACAAATTTCGTATAATCGCATCGTGCAAATCGATACAAGGTCATTCACCAGGACTATTCAAAACTGAAGTACTTCCCTCAAGAGCTTTATTTCCTGGTATTTGTATGCCAGAGGTAACTATGCGTTCCTTTCACTAATGTAGGTACTGGGTTGAAGAGAACGTTTTTGACTGCTTGAAAAGAAATAAATGTAAAACATGATTCTCAATAGAAATTTTGTGTGAGGTGAACATGTCATTTAATTATTATACCTTTTTCACTTGAAAATATTGAAATTCTTTATATACTTTTTAAAATGCGTAAATTATTGCAGGTAAGATCCGTAACGATCCAATAAGGGTAAATAAAAAAAATAGCATCAAAATAGGCAACAGAAGCCAAAATAGACAGGGGGGGGGGCAAAATAAAGACTGTCCTACCAACCCCAAATGTATGGAAACATGTTAATTTCTATCTGACTCTTTAACATGTCCACCCAAATAAACAAGGCATTTTGCCTAAGTTGCGGGCTCTAGTAAAGTTAAACTTACAAGCCGGAGATACAGTATATTAACAATTTATAACATGCTGCTAACCTTAAAAATGCTCTAATATCTGGTCTGAAACTTTCATAAAAATCAAAAAGACAACGCTGCGTTATACAGGTCGCGGGAATCAATTCAGTATACTGGTGATGATGTAGAAAGTCAGTTATTTTTAAATAAGAGAGAATCAATGTTCAGGGCCGTTTATTGTCCACTTCATTTATAGAAAATCTTGCGCTGAAGATGAACATGTACTTCAGCTGATTAAGTCAGGAATCACGAAGGCTAATGTCGGGGTATTCCGTGCATCTACTAATGGATATCTCACCTTGTAGCAGGTGCAAGGGATTAGGTTGGATATAGACACCGAGCTTACTGGGGTGTAAGCTTCTGAATGTACCACCACAACAGCTGCAAGTAAACCCACTGCTCATGGGAGGGTTTACATAAAGTTCGAAACTGCGGCGGTCAAAAAGTTGGAATCATCCTTATAAGCATAATCGCGCACTATACATTAAGAGCAAATCCAGGATTACATTTAATGATACATTAAAACAGAAGAACGTTATATTAAAACACATTTTACTGTAATTTTCACAACAGCATATTTTAAAAATTCCAATGGCAATCTTTTTCTTTCTTGCTTCCCAGTAGATAGACGGTATACGGTCCTTTTTACGTAGATCTACTAGAGTCACTAGATAAATATTGAGACGACAAATAATGAATACTCAGTTTCTCAAAATACTCCCCCCGGCACTGTATGCAGTGTTCTAAACTCTGGAACTACTTCTGGAAGCGTTCACGCCATTGCAGACAACTTCTTCTCGTATGCTGCAACCGCTTCTTCTGTACAGTAGGGTACAGAAAGAAATTGCGTGGTGCCAGGTCAGGACTACAGTCATTAGTTTTGCCTCATTTCCTTACAGAACCTCCATTGTGACATTAGCATGTGAGCTGATGCATTGTCATGGTGCAACAAAATCCCCCTTAGTCCTGACTTATTCTTTGGAGGCCATGCTTGGATTTTCAAGTACACTTTCTGAAGACAAACTTCTGCATACCATTTTGCAATAATAGTTCTCTGATTTTGGAGCACAATTGTTACCACTTGACCACTTGTGGAGAAGAAAGAGGCAACCGTTTTCTTTCCCACACTCCTTGGCCTCATGACTTTGACGGATGGTTGGTCATCAGAGAAAACCCAAATGGATGATTGACTTCTTGTTTCTGGATCTAATTGGATCCATGTTCCGTCACAATATCTGAAATACGGGGAGATTTTTTCACAGTTTCATCTTCCTTGCACCATTCAATCAAGTAGAGCTTCTCTGCTTCAGACAAATTAAGGGACACTCATTTTGAGGATTTTTTTTTACACAAAGTGTTTATGAAGGATGGCTGAAATACTCGGTGAACTAATGCTAGCTCAATGTCCTTGCAGGTTAGTCTTGGATCTTCCTTGATCTTTGTTTCCATAAGGTGATGTTGTTCTTAGTCACTACTGCTGTTGGTCTGCCACTCTTCTCTTCATCATTAAAAACTGGCTTTTTTTCTCCAAATCAGCGGAACACAGTAGCACGTGAAGGAGAAAAATGCACGGAAAACTTCCTTCACACTCTGGAGTGACTACGTTTCATTTAAGTCACATTTGAAATCGTACAAGATCATCGCACAAAAATGCTCTCTCTAAATATCCATTGCAGTTGCAAGAACATTCATACTTTCCAGACTTAAAACATAAAATGCAGGAAAATGAATAACACATCAGAACTGTGCCTGCTACCATAGCAACACCGATGACTGAACAATTTCGATCCAGCAACAATGCTTCCTCTAGGAGTGGCCGATGTTCGGTGTCTTAACACTTATCTAGTGATCCTTGTATTGAGCTACATTGAAGTAGATGGTTTGTGTTTATGATGATGGTTGGGTCCTTGAAGATGAAATGTTTATATTAATTTTGTATAGGTGACTAGTAATATTACTACTACATCCTTTCTTTCTGCTTGCGCGTATTTTTTTTCCAGATCTTCTTTATCTGTTCGCACGATTTATCTTGATTTTGTTCTACACGTATTGTTTTCGTTTTTTTATAGGTGTCCTTAAGCTGTGAAAAGATAGGTTTGTTTAACATGTATAAACCATTTTGTATCCTGAATAAAATGGTACGCTAATGACCAAAGCTGTTATATAGTTTATTTAAACAACCAATTAACAACTTCCGTTGCTTCTCACCACATTTGGATAGTATTTTTCTGCCGTCAATCATTTAAGCATTTTTAAGAGTCAAGTATGGTAACTTTTGCCTTATATGTATTCAATTTTTCTCTCTTGACGTTTTCTTGAAACAGTAAATAATGCATGAAAGAAAAGAACTCTTCTACCACATTACAATTAACCGACGATATTAACACGTTGTCGACTGAATTCAATTATTTGCAGAGTGGTACTGAAAATATACACCAGGGCTATTCGACCGGCCGTGCCTACCTCTCTTCAAAGACATGCTAGAAATAATTTTGACAGGTCCTTCATAATCGCTTACGAAGTCCTTCACCACTGCTTCTGATGGCCTCTTCTTTCTGGCTTGAGTTTTTTTCCGTGCTGTAAATCAACGAACCCACGGCTTTACTTCCCTTCCGAAGAAAGCCATATTTAATATTTTACGCCCGAAAAAAATTCACCAACCCTGGCCGGAATTGAACCCGCGGCTACCTTGTGTCTACCAGGCAATTATGGATACCACTAAACCACCAGGACCGACAAAATACCTACCAGGGATCTGTTTCTTTAATTAAAGGAAAAATAGTAGTAGTAGTAGTAGTAGTAGTAGTAGTAGTAGTAGTAGTAGTAGTAATAGTAGTAACAGTAGTAGTAATAGTAGTAATAGTAGTAGTAATAGTAATAGTAATAGTAGTAGTAATAGTAGTAGTAGTAGTAGTAGTAGTAGTAGTAGTAATTGTAGTAGTAGTAGTAGTAGTAGTAGTAGTAGTAATAGTAATAGTAGTAGTAGTAGTAGTAATAGTAGTAGTAGTAGTAGTAATAGTAGTAGTAGTAGTAGTGATAGTAGTAATAGTAGTAGAGGAGTAGTAGTAGTAGTAGTAGTAGTAGTAGTAGTAGTAGTAGTAGTAGAGTAGTAGTATAAACAAAAAGTACAATTGTCGCATGGTCCTTATGGCCGTATATGATAATACCATCCTTGTAACAATCAAAATATACATGCATCTCTACATGATTTACAAACACATCGATATCTATATATAATATACATACAGATAGAACCCTTACCCCTGAGCTTCTTTACTCAGCACTTCCCCCCAACTCCCCTCTCTTTTCCATAGCCATTAGCTTTCTTTGTTGGGCCTTCGCTAGCACCAACACTCTCTGGTAAATGTTCAAACCTCTGTTTGAATTCAGAAATTGTGGTCGTAAATGCATTATGTCTTAAAATCTCTGTTTCCCTGCACTCTGTCAGAATGTGCCTCCAGTTATCGCTTTCTTCGTACAGTGGGTAAATTCTTTCCCCGAGAACATTAGCTGTTTTATTTCCTTTCCAGGCCTCTAATCTGAGCTATGCGAGATCACTTCTTTCTTCTCTTCCACAGGCAACTAGATAATCCCCCCTTCCCCGCATATTTGAACATGCAGGTTATCTTCACATTAAGTCTCAATATTTTGTCTATCTATATCTCGCAAACAGCTATTAACAATTTTCCAATTATTTCACGTAATGTCCTGTACCCTTAATCAAATATACCTTAGTCCAATGTCATTTAAGCCTTTCCTTATTTTTAATGCCCAACATATATCCCACCCTCCCCTTATTTCTTCCCTCAGAAAAACTGTTCGAAGAATCTTTTGATGTCCCCTTATTATTCTTAACCAGTACTTATTAAGAACCTCGCAATTTGCTACACCCCTCCCTACTTGTAGGGTCTGTTTTAGAAACTGCATTTGTACCTGAGTCAGTTCCTTGGTGTTTTCCCACCCCCAAATTTTGGACCCATACGTCATAGTTGAACTAATAACCGGCCTATGCACCATCTCTATGTACTCTGAGGTGTTTCCGGTATTTTTTTGACCAAGTTTTAATGCTTCTATATTTTTATTACGCACTTGCGTTTTGTGATGCATATGTGTTTAAAATGATCCCCTAATATGTAAATTTCTTCACATTTTCTAATGCCTGGCCTGCATATTCCTACCTCTCTTTCGTACTGTAACTGCACTGTTTAAAGAAAAAGTAAAAAGGCAGGCGGAGCTATGTCGTAAACCATTCCTGTATTGTTGAAGACGATGATGGAATTTTTACATAGAGCTGTACTGCTTACTCTCAGGATGGAAATGAGTAGTCAAGTTTCATCAGCAATTAAAGAAACTACACATGTTTTTGTAACTTCATCTTCAACTTGTATGTATGCAAACGTCACTTTGTTCGGAACCCACCGTGCACAAACACTTCTCATTGCATCATTTTAGTTATCAATGTGCGAGTGGCATCAGTGAAATTTTCAGAAGTTCTGAAAGTGTTGTTAATGTTATTCAACCATCTTCTCTTACAATGTGTTACTGTTTTCTTCTGTCAGACTTGTCGGTCCTGGTGGTGTAGTGGTTACCATACTTGCCTCCTAAACCCAAAACGCGGGTTCGAACCCGGCCAGGACCGATGGATTTTTTCGGGCGTAAAAATCCTAAGTATGGCTTCCTTCGGAAGGGAAGTAAAGCCGTGGGTCCCGTGTCGTACATTTGCGGCACGAAAAAGAACCTCAAGCCTGAAAGAGAGGCCTCTGAGCAAAATTTGTCGGCCGTTTCACGCCCTGAGTTGAATGGGACGCTGATGACCTGTGATGTTAAAGAGCGCCCATAAATAAATCAATCAATCAATCAATCTGTTAGACTTACTGAGCGCCGCGCTTTACTGCCTGCGCTCTTGAAACATAACACTGCATCTTCGAGCTGTGCAACACTTTCCATATGCCTCCTGTGACATTGCATAGGCCTCAGCTGTTTAGACGAAAATATGATTTCAGAGCAGCATATGTTCGTCGCATGTAACCTCCATTTTACTGCAGAGGGAACTGAATATGTCTCAATTTTCACACCTCTTGCAATTTTATGCGAGAAATTACATATATAAAAATATTTTACACTTGACATATCTTGCCATGGCCTTCGTAGATTAGCGAAGAAATCGGAAATAGTTTTCTTCGTGTAAATGCATTAATGTATTCAGTGAAACAAGAAAAACATCTCAAGTCTCCCATTCGAATTCAAACAGATAACAGATTGTTGATCTACCTTTATTTTGCCGACCATTTAAAGAAAATGAAATAGCAGTAGACACCCTGGATGACACAAATGTTCAATACATTGCAAAATTTAAGGAAATTCTTTATAAAATTATTTTGTTGCACTCCTTGTTTCCATGAGGTCAAAATTTGGTCAAAATCTGAAGCTATATATCGTTGGGAATTGGTTCTTTTTCCTTAAAATAATACATTTTTATTTATTAGTACTACGCAATATGATTAGGCGTCCAGCCCAGATTCTTACGCAGGCATATTCAATACATAATTCAATATCTATATATAATTATTTCTTAAAAATTACCAAATTACTAAAATACGAATTAACATATAATTTTGTTTAAACTACTCTTTTTTCAGTGACCAATATCACTTTTTTAACTTTACTCAAAAACTGTCCTATGTTTCTATTCTTCTTTCCGAAAATTGCAATTAGAGTCTTTATCCTGTCTAATTTTAGTCATTTCTGCTTTAGTAACACCTTCCTTCACAAACCCATCCCTCTACACTCAAATATTTATGTGTTCTGTATCTTCCTTCCCTCCACAATAGGGAACTGATTCTGTGAAACACCTGGTTAAAAACAACCATGCATTTCCCTTCCTTTGTTCATTATTTACTTTATTGATGTATATTTCCCTTTCCCACGATCTCTTCATTGGAATATAGAAAACTAGCGATCTTTTTCAGTTATCTCAGTAAATTTTTTTGAATTCTTACCTCCTCCCAAAAGCCTTTATTATTTTCTCTTCTTCTGCAAATTCCTTCTAACCCATTCCTCTCCAACTGATTCCGGAGACTAAATAATACACAGACATTATTATATTAATATCTGCCTCGATGGAAACTCCACGACCTATGGGTACATCTTACTCTTCAAAATTGGACCAAATTCTTAACAAATTGATGGACTTATATGCTGCTCGTGAAGGGGAACAAACCGGCCTAACTAACTTGGGGCTCAGCATCCATGGCAACGAGAACTTAAGCAACAAAATGTGCTGTTGAAAGGTACATTTCGGTCATTGCAGATTTACAGTTTAACAATATTTGTACCAATATTGTAGAAATGCGGTTTGTTGTATAGTGTAATATAAAATCATAAACTCATGTCCTAAGCAACATATTTGTCTAATGTGTGATATTTATGTTTAAATTTATTTGTTTAATAATTTAATAAGCTAATAAAGCATAGTGTATTTCCGGTTTAAGAACCTAAAACATAGGGTGTCCCATATGAATGCAATTTTTAAATTGAGTGCCTCGGTCGGTTTGTTATGTTACCGGACCCGAAATTTAACAGACTGTCATCTGATTCTGAAGTGCATTTTAAATACAGTAGATGTTATGTCGAGACCGTTCGAAATCTTTGTGTAATTTTTGGTGGACGAAACGCCGAACGTGTCAACAATGCAGAGACTAGTAAGGAAATTTGAAGATCGACAGAGAACTCAAATCAGCTGGACGTTTTCGTCGATCGGTAGAGAATGTTGCTTTCGTCAAACTGAGTGTTGTTACGAGTCCAATGAAGTCGATTCGCCGCTGTTCTCAACAATGAACTATTTCGAGAAGTAGTTTACAGTGAATTTTAACAAAATATCTGCATAAGCACCCTTTAAGATGGAACAACACAAGAGCTGAAGCCGACGGATCATTTGCAGCCTCGCAACGGCGATCAAAATTGGCCACCGAGGTTGTGTGTTTGACACCGTGTGACAATTTTTGTGTGGTATGTAAAATCTTTGCTTATGTGCACAATGCACAAGCTATCCCTCAACTCCGACAGAAATTAAACATGTAGTGGGTGAAATTCAGCCGGAACTTTGCTCTAAAGTCGTTGAAAATGTTGCAGATCCTGCGTTCATGACGTCTCGATGATTGAACAGACCCACAACTTTGTTGAATGTTTTACCACACCACCCACACTCTGGCTTTAGGACGGCTTGGAGACTTTTCAATCGTGACCCGAGTTCTGCTGTGCCCAGCAGTGACAGTTAACAAACCCTCTAACATTAATAAAATGACCTCGTCGCTACGTATGATGTTCCTGAACAACTAGGGCCAGTCTCCATACCAACCAAATATACTCCATTCGATGGTCACGATTTTCTTGACAATAACGTTGCTTCCACACACATCTAATTATTTTTTTCAGAAAATTTCTCTGTGTATTTAGGGAAAGACCATTTTCACGAACGACTTGGCGTGTTGATTTTTGGGAACTGCTGGTGAACATACCCTGCACCATTTTCATTTTCCTCTGACCTGGATGTCGAGGAACGACCACTTCTACGAGTATCCGCCACAGATCCTGCGTTCATCGTTTCCCATGGAAGTTCTTAGAGGCCTTGAATCCAATGCTGTGCGAGGCCCATGCATTGCCCGCCACCATCTCTGTACCTGCACGACTGAATGTCAGACTTCATTATGGGAGGCCCCCTGAGCTCTCTCCAGCATTGTGATGGCGACGTGCCATGCTATCACTGTATAGAAACCACGAATCAAGTCATATAAATATATACAACATTAATACGTATATTACTATAGGGAGTTACTTCTCACCCATTTTGTATATACTGTAAATGGTTATTTGGTTTAATGACAGGTTTAGAGTACATTCGATATTAGGCCATTTTTTAAAAATTGGTAGTGTTTTTATTCGTGTATGCTGTTAGGAATATGAAACTATTTATTTCTGTTGTGATTACTTTTAAATTTCTGTCCCAATATCGCCAGAAAATCTTAAAATAGTCATGTCTTAAGGGACTACAGATAACAATCACAAGTACAAACATTAGTCTCAAGATTTAAATCCCCTAAAGGTATGGTTTTTAGTATAACTGTGGTTATAGCAAAATAAACGTTTACATTTTTGAGAGTAGCGTATAGTGGCAACCTCCTAGAGGAGTAGATCCGGATTCCTAATTGATTAATTTTTATGCTGAAATATTTTCTGATGTCATGATCTACTGGGATTAGGCAGTGAATTAGGTTGCCAAAATGTGAAAGTATCGTCTTTTTGTAACCGTCAGAAATACTTACAAACCGGTGGAATCTCAGTAACAGTAAATTGTGCATTTTGGGCTATATAATTCTATTAGACAAAATTTTTCTACATAATTTGTATGATTTCCTCAAATTCTTGCATTATTCAGAACTTGCACTTTCAGAAACAATTTTTATTTTCTTATTTCAATGGCATACCGAGTATCGTTGGGAAAAAACTAATTTTTTTTTGTAATTTTTCGTTATAAAAAGTTTTAAGGGCACGTTTTGGTCATTTTTTACATTTAAACTTTTTGTTATCTCATTTTCAATGGTATATACTGAGTTTCATAGGAGGAAAAATGGTTGCGCTAGAGTATGGATTTCAGGTAAATCCATACTCTTAATAATCTGATTTCAGTTATTTTCAGCAACTATTTTTACTGTCTTGTTTCAATGGCATATACCGAGTATCGTTGAGAAAAAACAAAAATTGCGGCCACTAGAGCGATTTTTAAATTTTTGCTTTAGGTTAACCCCAACCCGCAATGACCTAATTTTGCTGGTCAACGAACTCGATAAATCGTTTGTTAGTTAATCGTTATAGGCCTAGTTTCGTTGAGGAAATAGAAAAATAGCGCTGGAGCGTTAACAAACACACACACATAAATATATACATTTTATCGTCATTTTTGGTGGTGCCTAGTAAGTGAGATCGATGGAAATTTGAAGAAAAGTTTTAAATATCTTTTAAAGGATATACCCAAATACATTCAGTAGCATTCTAGCGATACTTAAGGCGTCCGAGAACAAGCTTAAAGCCATATGGCTCCGGCTGCTGTGAAATACTTTCTTCACGTAGTAGAGGTTTACGTTATGTTGTGATTTCCCTGAGCAACCAATCGCACAAAACCATTTTGGCGTTGTGCCCCTCTCCGGTTTGGAGATGTTTACCTCGAGGGGTGTTTCAAAGTTCGCCGTCTCCATATTCCCCATGAGGGTGCTGGAAAATATGTTGCTGACAGCGTGCTGGATATATATGGAGCTGACGCCTTGAGATTAGTTTTCACGCAAGCGGAGGTGTAATAGAAAAGTTGCCGCCCACCAAGAGATGGAAAGCACTTTATTAGCCTACATATAGAGGAAGGAAAGTGGGTGTATGGCTTTTCAGAAACAAGATTAATGAAATTTCGTTATGTCTGTAATAATGAACTGACACTGACCGTGAGGTTTATATTGTTTTTCAGTTGTACTGCGTGGCAGCTCACCAACAGTTTCCCTAATGTGTCCGTGGGTGTTTCATTAGAAATAATTGATCCACAGTTCTATGACTCTGGTCAGCCTGGCTCTTTGAAATACAATTGTTGATCTTTCTATTTGATTTCTCTAAAAGGAAATATATATTTTTACATACAAGGGTCACTTCATAAATAATGCCCATATATAACACATTTCCTATTTGCCTACGCCATTTTACGGTTCATTCCCAATAAACTAAGAGGTATTACGTTTATATTTTAACTATATTTACAGCCCTTCAATATAGTATCGCTACTTCTCAATGACCCAGTTCCAACGTTTGAGAAGTTTTGGAAGTTGTGCTATTGCATTCTGTCCATCTGTCCAATGACTCGAATTATTTTCAAATATAGTAATAAATTGAAGTCTGGTGGACTCACGTAGGATGATGAGGAAATCCTTTTCGTCCATTTTCGAACAGCTTATTGGTCTCAACACTTCCGGTGTGCGGGTCTGCGTTGTCAGCTCAATTTGATTTTTGTGAATTTTTGCATGAAATCACTATAATATACTGCTGTGACATTTGCTTCATATAGTAGTCATAATCATTCCACAGTGATAGTTTTTAATGGCGGAAAATAGAAGAGAAGAGTTTCCGAAACTTTTATGAATTTGATATGAATTCTTTTTACGTTAAAGCATATTTTACAAAATATCTTTATCATTGCAAGATACTCATTAAAATGCAGTTTTGAATTCCCATAACACGTATGATTTGAAAATTGTATTTAATAAACCATTTGATATTGCTGAAGACAAATTTACCAATGTAAAAAATAATTATCTTGCCAATCACTGGCCCTCCTGTGGTCAAGGCTTACAACTTTTCAATTAGAGGAGCTTGTAGACACTTTGGGTAACTTCAGTTAAGTCTTGCCTGAGTGGTTTATGCTTAACAAATGTTCAGCAGTTAGTTTTGATATAGCCACATTATGTTTAATCAGCAATGAAAACGCAATCAGTTCCACAATCATATTTATTTTGTCCAAGTAGCTGTAATACCATCAAAGATAAATCGATGGTGGGATTTATCCTTATTGCCTGCTTAAATAGGTTTGATATTTACAGCTCACTGGGTTACCACCCCTTTATAGAAGCAAACATTAATATCCTGTTATCAGATCAAAGGAAAATTCTGGTGTAACTTAAACAGGCGGGAAAATCGCATTAGAAGTATATTACCGCTATCAAGTTACGAACCTCTAATAAATCACATACCGAAACGCTTCAGATGGGATATTCTGCTTTGGTGTTATCAACTAAGAACCGCCCTTTTTGTTTCATGCATTATGGAAAGTTCAACGAGTGAGTTCAACAATGTACTCAGGGTTTTGCATTTGATTATGCGTTAAACAAATGAGAAACTATAGCGCTGCTACGAAACGTCGTGGGGGGGGGGGAATATATAAAAACAAAAGATTTGGGCAAATGAGTAATTCTTTTATTTTTCTTTTGCTTGCAAATACTATTAATGTTTCCTGAACCCTATTAGACAAAAGTATGGTCTAATACATTACAATTGTGTGGACTTGTAACTTGTAGTCATTAGTAAAATTCTGTTCCACAAAGATTTCTGTCACACTTGTACTTTATAAATCCATACTTACAGACGCACAAGTGAATTTTCGTTGTTCTGTTCCACAGAAGTATTAGGATTAATAGGGCACTGATAATTTGTATACATATCTCTATAAGTGTAGAAATATTGGTAATTAAATACTAGCACAAAATTTATTATCTTTTTTGTGATTTTGGGAGTCATTTGACCAAAAAGTGCTAAGTTTTGCCGAAAGCGATGATGATGAGTAGGAATATGTATAAAGAAAGAATAAATATTTGTGTACAATGATAAAGTTAGGTTAAGTGTAATTAAAGAACAGCTTATGACTGATATGGTGTTTCCTGTTTCAAATGCATATTTCAGACCAGCATCTTAGTTAATGTATTTGGTTCTTGCTAAAGTCACGAAAATAAAACCGTTTCCTTCTTCATTCTCTTTTAAAAGAATCCTTTTTGACACAGTATTTCAACACTGATGAAGTTGCTGAATTTTATGCTACACTGTTGAATAGGGATAGGATATGAGAGGTATTCAAAAAAGTTTTACAAGTGTCACTATAAATTCCAAGCTAAGGACCATATTTGAAAACCTATCGTCATAAATCTTCAAAGTACTCTCCATCTCTACACACACATTTATAGACAGTAAAATCACGTATCAAAAACACTACTGAGATATTGTCAATAGAGCTGAATTTATAGCCTGAGAAAGGTATTGCACTCGTTTAAAAGGTTTTCAAGCAATGCAAGATTTCACTTGAAGAAACCACCAGAAGTCGCAAGGTGCAAGCTCAGGACAGTTGGGTAGATGTTCAAGCTACTGAACTTGGCGGATTCCAATTTCCTAAAATTTGCAGTTGTTCTGTGAGGAGATGCATTGTAGTGCAAAAGCAACAGCCTTGAAGTTCCTGTCTTTGGACGCCGCCGCCTCGGCTCTTCAAATAAACGTTCCAAAATATAAGTGCTAGTATTCTCCATTATCACTCCTTCTGACATACAGTCAACCACTAATGATCACTAATGATCACTAATGATATTTGAAGAACAAAGTGAACATTCGCTTCCTAGAACGAAAATCTTGTCGAAGAACTGGTCTTGAGTAATTCTCATGTACCCACACGCAGTTCTGAGTTTTATTTGGGGTGATTTAGTAATAAAACCAACTTTCATCACCAGTGCACATATCTGTCAAAGTTTTAGGACCATTTTGTAGAAACCTGCTCAGCAGTTTCCTTGCACATTCCTTTCTCTTCTTCCTCATCCCTTCATTGGTTAGGGAATGTGGAACACATTTTGCACAAATTTTTCACAGCTTTAAATGTTCATTGAGTATACTGTCAATGCTGCCAACACGTTCACACTTAGCATTTCAACAGTAATATGTCGATGTTCCTCCACCAAGTTCCTCACCCTTTGAATTGCTATCTCGTTCACAGCTTCCCGAGAGCTTCCGGCCAGAGCGAGGGTTGTATTTCAATGTCTCTTGCCCTTCAAATGATCGAATCCACTTTGCAATGATATCAACCGAACACCCTTGATCACCATGGACAGCTACTATGTCCTCGTGCTTATTTCGCTCTTTCATCTAGCTTATAAGTGTGAAAATGTAGAATCTAATGTTTACTGTAGAAAAATATTCCTGGTTTTTCACCAACTATTTACACAGGACTGAACGTAACAAACTGTATGACAGAGTCTATGCAAGCTTAAACTTGTGTTTATGTACCTATTTTGAAAGCTTAAGGTCCATTGTACCAGCTGCGTTAGTTACATTTTTATAGACGTTATTGTCCAACAATAGATAGGGTGGTTGCAAAACTTTTTGATTGGTCCTTATCCTTTTTTAGCGATTCGCAATTTTGCTAAATAAGGCTCTGTAATTCATGTTACAAACTGTTTCGTTGTGACTGTCAATAATTGATTATTAAATTAAATTACATGGAATATCCATAAAAAAAAAGTAAATGTCCATAACCGTTAAATTTGTTCCGCGTGTTCTTTTTCGTGCAAATACATCAGACACTGTTGAAATGAATTCTGAAGTTTTACCGAACTTTTCCCCTCTCTTTCTCTATAATCCTATTACAATATCGCGCTGTTCTGCTGTAGTTACAAGTTACGTAGAAATAGAGAACAAGCAGCTGTTAATGCAGAGTTCCCTATATATCTTACTTTCCGCGGTCCAGCGTATACTTTAGTACAATTAGCGAATTTAAGAATAATTTTAAATAAGATAAGTAATAGTAAATGATAATTATGTTGACATAAAATATTAAATAATTACATCACACCAAATTAGCACAAAACAACTCAAATTGCCGAAATACTATAGCTAAAATTGATACAATATGTAAACCGGGTCTTCTGTTGGGCTTCAGGTTCTACAAAATTCCAGAAGAGGGCACACGAGGCTAGCCTTCACAGTAAGAATACTTAATGAAAGACCCGTGCACCTCACTTGACGTTACCCACAGGGCTGAAAGCACCGAATTGCTGCTGCAGTTGCTAAATGTCCGAGTGGCTAGCCAGAGGCAAGCGAAAGCGGAGAGGGCCGAAGGTAGTGACTGGCATAACTATTAACTAGATAATAACGCTTCAGGGTCAACAGTGCAACAGCACAGGGGGTTAGAGCTCCATGCTACAAGTTTGAAGATATAATAGTGTGAGTTCCAATACCCTCCTATACTTTTTTTTTTCTGTCGGAGTTAAAGGAGAGTTGCTACAATTACAATGATTTACTCGCTAAACCACTGGGTTCACCAGTTTCTAGGATTTACCCAAGGTTAGATGACAACAGATTAGGTTAGTGTGTGTGTGTATATATGAATCAGTTGCCAGTTGGAATACAAGCACATTTCCCACCGTTACAATGTTTCACCAGCCTGATATTGCCCTCATTACAGCGATTTACCCGTCCCTATCCATTTATATTTACAAAGTAAAGTACGTGTGGATAAGTTCCGCTCTCTCCGCTGTCGCTTGGGTCTGGCTAGCCGCTTGGGCATTTAGCAGCACAATGACACTTAGCACCAGTATCAGCAAAGTTGAGTGCTTTCAGCCCTGCGTGTAACGTCAAGTGTGCACCTCTCCCTGACCGCGCTTGCACAAGGCGTGTTACTGTATTATTGGTGATCGGCCATGTATGTCACAGACAGGGAACTAGTTTAAATAAGGAAATGTTTCAATTCCCCAATAAAAGTTAACACATACGAGACAATACACTATTTTTAAGTACAAGTACGCTTGGCCTAACAGTTTTAATAAGAATTTGAGACTAATCCGACATAACATTTCCCTTTGAATGAGCCACAGAACTGATCACTGGACAAGAAAGTATTGGAAGTAGAGAGACAATCTCGTGCCAAGAATGAAAATGAGAGTCTTGTGAACTTGGAAAATGTTCTATTGCCTCCTTTAGATATTCAATTAGGCTTAGTGAAACAATTCGTGAAGACTTTAAACAAGGACGTTAACTGTTGTAAATACATCTGCAAGAGGTCTCCTGGAATATCTGATGTTAAAGAGAGCATTTTTATTGAGCCACAGATTAGGGAATTGTTTACGATATCTTATTGAAGAATCTAGGACAGATACTGGAAAAGAGGCTTTGAGTGCTTTTAAAAATGTGATCAAAAACGTTCTAGGAAATTACAAGAATCAAGTTAGAAAAACATTGTAGAATATATGCTTGCGAAATTTCGAAAGTTGAGGTGCTAAATGGGAGTCGAACTATATTTTCTACACTCTTATCTTGGAAAATCTTGGTTGTGTCAGCGGCGGAAGGGTGAACGATTTCACCAGCACATAAAGGAAACGGAAAGACGTTATCAGAGAAAGTGGAATGTGTAAATGATTGCAGACCATTGCTGGTCATAAAAAACATGAACTAATTTTTTTTTCATACATAGAACTTTAAAAAGCGTTCATTTTAAAATAGCAGATAAAATTCTGGGCTAATTTTTAAATATTATCAATTAATTAAGAATAACTATTAATTTATACTGAATAGCGTCGTGTTATAGATTTGTTAACTTACATTTAATAACAGAACAGTTAATAGGACCGAGTGTAAGAAAGTTATTTCGTATATTATGGAAAATTGTATGGAGGAAAAATGAGTTCATATTTACATTCGAATTAGGCATATTCACATATTAGAATAGAAACTGCGAGTAAAAACTTAAAAGTTTGCATACCGAGGTAAGCACTGCTGATGATACTTGGTTACATAATTTTGACCCTGAAAGCGAACAGCAAAGCTCTTTGTAGACCCCTCCCCAAAAGAAGCAAAAGCGGTTGCTTGTGCTGCAAAAACTATGGTCATTTTGTTTTCTCATAATCAGGGAATGATTTACCATTAAAAAAAGAAAAACATAACTGGGCAATACCACACAGATGACCTGAAAGCTCGGCAAGGTCATATCACACACAAAAAGGCACATTTCCGTGCAACAGCAGGGATGATGTTTCTGAATATCTCACCAAACTCAATGTGAAATGTGTCCCTCACTCTCCATATAGTCCAAATTTGACTCTGGGTGACTTTTTTCTTTTCTCCAAAGGGAAGAAATACCGTGGTGAGGGGCAAATTTCCATAAACAGAAGCAGTGGTGTAAAAAAAAAAATAAAATAATAATAATAATAATAATAATAATAATAATAATAATAATAATGTTTTCAGCATTTGAAGAACAACAGAAACGCTGGGACAAGTGCATTGCATCTAATGGAAACTACTTTAAGAAAAATCTTCAGAAACACGAGTAATTACATGTTTTTAAAAAAAATATTATCATTTTTATTGAACAATTTTGTTTATCAAATGTTTTATTTTCTCTCTGAAATACTGAGATTATGTTAGTTAGCACCTTTTACTAATGACCCTTTTAAATAACGAAATGAGATCCAGGCTACAGAGATAATCATACTGTTCTGATGCAAAGAAATATATTACGTCCATTAATTTTGAAGTTAGCAGCATAGTAGAGATGGTAAACTAGATTGAAATACAGATCATAAAGTTTATGCTGATCACATGATTGTGGTTTTGGAAGCAAATGACGATAACCTATAACCCATTTCATTTTACGCTATGCTGTCGTAACAACTGACAGTAAAATTTCTGTTTCTTTCATGAAAACCTGCGAGCGTCTGTTGATGGCGTTTTTTAAAACAATCTACAGGATTTCAGGGGTGAAGGGAACATTGCGAATGGTGGAGAAACGATAAATGTACAGGAAAGGAGGACGATGTGGAAAATAACATGATTTGTCGAAATTGAAGTTTCGCAGAGAAAGGCAGAATCGTCAATCAGATAGTTTCTGAACGAAAATGGCACAGTTTTTCCTCTGGGAATAAAGTCCCATCTGTTGTTATATGCATTTATTTATTGGTTTTTGTGTGTAAATTGACTTTGATGCTCTGTTCTGTCTGCTTAGTACTGTCTCATTCGCCAAAGTTCTGAGAAATTTTTCGAACAAATGATTCATAAACCATAAAAAAACCTTCCGAATTTATTTCATGATAGCTTAACCAGAAAACACGACTTAGGCAATAAAACTTTATTGGTACAGGGTTAATACAAACGATGCTATCCATTTTAAGCACATATAAGAAGTACATTCAAAAGGTTTTGCAGCCTATCTACTTTAGGACAATAATGTATAAGAAAATGTAATTCATGCAGCTAGCAACAATAGATTTTAAACTGTCAAACGGCACATAAGTGAAAAATTAAACTTGAGTAGTCATTAGATTTTACATTTCTATACGCTTTAAGGGAGATGAAGGAGCTAAAAAAATCCACCCTAGCTGTAGTGAGCAGGTGTGTTCATTTGATATCATTGCAAGATGAATTCGATCATTTGATAGAGGGCGAGAAATTTGAAAGCCAACACTCGCTCTGACCGTCCTCGAGAAACTGTGGACGATTTTTTTTTATTGATTTATTTACGGAAGCTCTTTAACATCTCAGGTCATCAGCGTCCCATTCAACTCAGGGCGTGAAACGGTCGACAAATTTTGCGAAGAGGCCTCTCTTTCAGACTTGAGGTTCTTTTTCGTGCCGTAAATGTTTGACACGGGACCCACGGCTTTACTTCCCTTCCGAAGGAAGCCATACTTAGGATTTTTACGCCCGAAAAAATCCATCGCTCCTGGCCGGGTTCGAACGCGCGATCTTGGGTTTAGAAGGCAAGTATGGTAACCACTACACCACCAGGACCGACAACTGTGGATGAGAGAACAATTTAAAGAGTGAGTGAGAAACATGTTGAAGGAAAATTGATATAGTTCTGTATGGAAGTGGGTATCAGTGTTGGTAGCATTGACATATACTCAATGGACATTTAAAGTTGCGAACAATCTGTGCAAAATGGGTTCCACTTCCCCAAACGAATGAAGAGAAGAAAAGGAGAAGGGAATTGAAAGGAAGCTGCTGAGTATATTTCCAATAAATAGTTCTAAAAGTTTGACAGATATATGCACTGATGAAGGTTGGTTTTATTACTGTATCATCCCCCCCCCCAAAAAAATGCTCAGAACTGCGTGTGGGTAAATGAAAATGACTCAAAACCAGTTGTTCTTGGACAATATTTTCGTTCTCGGAAGCGAATGTTCACTGTTTTCCTTAACTATGAAGGACCATTAATGGTTGATGTATGTCAGAAGGAATGGCTATGAATGGAGAATACTATGGCTCTTATATTTTGGATTATAAATTCAGCTGTTGACAATATCTCAGTCCGAGTACCGCAGTACTTTTGGCAAGTGGTTGCACTTGTGTGTGTGGAAGAGATGGAGAGTAATTTGAAGGATTGTAATGAGTTTTCGAATTCATTCCTTAGCTTAGACTTTAGGGTGAGACTTCCTAATTGTTTTGAATGTTCCTCGTAACTCATATTTAATGAAAGTCACATACATGAAGTAGGTGCTAGTGAATTGTTTTTATTTTTTCCTGTACATCACGGAACTTCAGAGTGAGCCCCCTTGGTAACCCGGCACACATCTAACCCAGAGTTGGGACACGCCGAGCCAAATCCCAGTTATACTTTGCCTGCAAAACACAGCAAGGAAAGATCGCAGTGCATGGTGTTATGACACCTTTGGATTTTTGTTCGCCACATTTCGCGACAATAATGCTACATTTGTGTACTTTAAACCTGCCTCAATAAAGTTCATTACTACTACTAAGTTACAATGCATGTGCGCTACATGTTTGAATAAGGTACATGAGACTATTGCCACTAGACGGGAGATTTAGTCCGGTGGCAATTGGTAACATTCGACACCAGAAAATCGATGTTTACAATAGTGAAACAGCATTTTCAATACGGTGCCGCCTCTGAATTAGTGTATAACCCCCGAGCAGCACTCAATTGTGCGTTTTGTTGGGAAAAAGAAGAGTGGAATCAAATAATGTTCATAAAGAAATGTTTCTCATCTACGGTGAGAAATGTCTGTCATGTCAAGTACACACATTGTGTGCACAAGTTCTCTGAAGGGCGGATACGTACTGAACACTGACGGGAGGCCAACGGGGCGAATTTACGAGTTGAAGACTTAATCGGAGCAGACAGAAAGATAACTATATACACTATAGCCGCCGCTATTGGTTGTTCACGAGGTATGGCCTACCTCATAGATAGGTTTTAAAAAGTCTGTGCACTGAAACCGTTTCTGATACCTCATTAATTAAAAGTTAATTAAGATGAACAGCGTAAATTAGTAAAATGTATATGTCTTATTTACAGTTGTTTGGTGTTATTTAATTGAATGGACTTTATCACATGTTTATTGTGTATAGAGCTAAGATAGAACAGTGTTCAGAGCTCATTATATATATATATATATATACACTAAATTATTTTAATTAAAATGTGCTATTGTATAGTAAAATGTTTATACAATGTATAGCATATTTCTTTTCTCTTGCTCGGATAACCGACTGACGCGCTCGTAAGGACTAGACAGTGAACTTCAATGCTCTCTGGTATGTAAGAGAAGTGGCTTCTTTACCCCAGGTGATAAAATAGTCCAAGTTAGTGCCTGAAAAGCGCACAGTTAGAATTCAATGACCTTAACTACTGCAGTTCGTTCGGAGTCAAACTGAGAGCCTACAGCAAAGCTCGTAGTAAAAGTAGAAAAACCAGGCAAATAAAATGTTAGAGAAACGGCCTCAATTCAGCCTATGAGAAAGGTTGATAGAAAAAGGGCGCGAAATTTCGCATTGGTTTCTAGCATCAGCGTCAGGTCTGTGTTAAGTATATAAGGCAGCAGTCTCCCCACAAATTCAAGCTCCGCTATACAAATACGCTTATACGTTCAACATAGAAGAGAAACTGTAATTCATATAGTCCAGAGATATTCGCCTTGATCTTCACGACAAGCTAAAGTCTTTCAGAGCTTCGTGCCATTTCGTGAGGAGAGGAAATTCACACGGTCGCCGTCAATTTTGCTTCGCCCTGCTGACCAAAACGAAAAAAGAGAGCGCCAAGAGAAATACGTGTGGCCAATACACTCCATAATTAAGCTACGTGGTGATGTATGTCGTTGTTTTCCTCTTACAATTTCCTTCCTCAGTGTCGTCGAGTCGGTTCTGGTGATGTAGTGGTAACCATGCTTGCCTCGCAAACCCAAGATCGTGGGTTCAATCCCGGCTAGGGTCGATGAAATCCTAAGAGAAGTAGAGTCATATGTCCCATATCTTACATTTACGGCACGAATAAGAACCTCAAGTCTGAAAGAAGACGCCTCTGAGCAAAATTTACAGAGTATTTCATGCACTGAATTGAATGGGACGCTTATGACCTGAGATGTTAAAGATGTCAAATAGCGTTCATAAATAAACCAAATCAATGAATCAAGTCCCGCCAAGCCTTTGCTCACAAATTTCTAGCGGAAGACCCAGAGAAAGTATCAGCGAGGAAGGGTTGGTGACCTGAAACAGTTGCTTCAAGGTCGACCACCAGCAATCACCCTCCATATCGGAGTGACTCCATAGCTACAAGTTAACAGACGAAACTCTTTCTCAAACGTCCTCAAACTATGGCGCCCAACTTGGGGCCAACGATAGGTACTGCGGATGCTGATCCCACAATACAAAATGCATATCAAAATGACCCACCAACTTGGATGCCCACCTCTAAAACAGAAAATCCACTTCAACATCTTACAAAGTTACTGACAGATCTTGATGAATTTCAAGACATTCCTTTATATTTAATCGCAGTTAACCCGAGGGATTATTTCTTTGGTTTACTTATTTGAACAGACGTGTAACTTGCATTGTATTGTTCGCATTAATTTATTGAAACGCTATGGAAATTTTCATACCGAGATTTTGGCATACATAGTTTATTATTGTGTCCCCGTTTATATCAAAAAGTTTATATGTCATAATCAGTAAAGGCGGAAGGTTGTTCTCTAAAACTTTGTACGAAAATCTCCTCGTACTTTACATTAAAATAATGTTAAACAAATGCGAGACTTGCAACTTCTAAATATAGTAAAAGCGTATGTACTATGAGTAAATGTTAATATGTTATCACTGTGTACTTGCCTTTCTCGTATAATGATGAAACACGGTATAAAACACTTTCACAATCACCCACAAGCTAATAGTTACTTTATTGTGTGCCACAAACTACACGAAGTAGTACAACACGACACTAACAATTGTTATGCTCAAAAGCATATGCTCAAGCATCTCTGAGAGGTTGACAACCCTGCCAGAATGAGAGGATAGTTTGGTATAGAGAACTTTGCTTCCGCTAAGTAGCGTTAAAGAAGTAGTTCCAAAGTTTTAGGTGACATGGAAAATCAAGTACATAGTTTGGAACTTTAATAGTGGCAACTGTTTATTTATTTACGTATTACTAATACAACAGTGATACATGTCTGAAAACCCTACAGTCCTTCATTGTAATTACCCGTTGTCCAATGCTCCCTGTTGCAGTTGTGTTTTTAGTGTGTGTCTTAGTGTGTGGAATGCACACAATAGACAGCGATCGGAGAAGTTCCCTTAAATATCTCCTCACCTCTTACAGAAGTGTTCTTTATACTTCTTTACTTAAGAGTAACTATAATATTACTTTAGGGATACACAAGGAGTTCTTTTAAAATCTTAGACCATTCCTGGAAGTTACCTAACAAGTATGGATCAGGATACCTGTAAGGCCTTTAAACCAAATACCATAGTTTCTTATGCACTTGTTCCTTGACTTCATAGTTGAATTTTTAACTAACGTTTATAGGGCCTATGTTCATTTTGTATTCAACAGTCGTAAGTTTTATCATGTGACATCCCCAACGGAATCAACTGCCACGGCTACCTTTAAAATAATATAGGAATTCTATTACCAAAACTCTTTTTTCCAAAACCTGCACCCTTCACGCCTCTCGCTTCACATACTTGACCCTAACTCGAAACCGGAATATTATTTTACGGAACACATTTCTACCCATCCTTATTCAGCGTGTCAGTGTCCAAAATCTGGAACTCCCTTCCTCCTGAAGTCAGAGATTACGGACAATAAAGCAATTTAAAAGTAGATTAAATGGTCATCTTAACTGTAGGAATCACAACAGTTAATCTCCTACTTTTTATTCCTCTTCTTTTTCTTTTCTTTTCTTCTCCTCTTCCTCTTTCTCCTCCTTCCTCCCCCTCATACTCGATAAAAAACTACTGAAGAACAAGTGGAATCCCAGCACTGTCTTTATCAACTTTCTAACTGTATTAAAATATGCAGTGTTTTGATGCGGTATATATCTTTAATTTGCATTTTTCTGTATTTTATATAAGAATGTAACTATGTATATATTTTGCCTGGTAGAGTGGAAGAGAAGGTCCCATGGCCTTAACTCTTGTCAGACTAGATAAATAAAACATATAACTAAATATTGTGGTGCTGTTTTACTTCCTCGTTTGTGCTCATCTTATAAATAACAGAAAATGCAAGATATATGGAAAATCTAGAAAACTGATGTAAAGGAAGTTGTATCTTAGGAACGGCGTTTTATAAAAATGTATAAATAATACAATTATGTAAAAATTATGTATTTTATTTTCCGCAATTTTATTATAAAATGATTGTACTCTCTGATATGCTCAGCAAAAGTTAAAATATGTCAGTTAATCAAGGTTTATAAAGCTTTTATAAACATATTCAATTATTTAGTAGTTCATAAGGTTGAGTTTGCTTTTATTATTGCCTCAAGTCCCGCTTCTTTCATTTTATCATCTGTTGCATGGATAGAGTGCAGTTGTTGATTTTGTGTTTGTGTTTGGAGCACCCTCTCACTAACGCCACTTATCTTTCAGTATTCAAGAACTTTCTCATTGCGAAAGCACACTATGTGTAGGAACCAGTATAATAATATCACAAAATATATTCTTCCAGCTCTGAGGTAGTTGCAGAAGAAGAACATTAAAAGCATATACCTTGCATTTAGCTTAATGTATAAATATGGTGGTTGAAATATTAGAATTTCTGAAGTTCTAAAAGCTTTGATAAATGCAATAATAAGAACTAACGAAGGTAAAATAGATAAAACACTTAATAGTAACACAAATATATCACAATATTTGGAACCGCATGTGTTATTCAAAGTCAGAAGACAAGTATAGCTGTACATATACCACAATAAACAAAAAATTAATCCTCAGCATTGAAATGTTTTGAGAACACAAGCATAAGAATAACGGTCACGTGGAGATAGCAATATTTGAATCAGAAGCCATATATTACTACTGCAAAGTTATTCATTTTATGTACCTTTTCCTCAGAAAGAATTACAGATACCTTAGTGAAACATTTGTTGCTTATTTTTCATTAAATTATAAATTCTAAGCTCTAGTTTAGAGAACGCAGTCAATAAAAATAATAAGTTATTATTTTTATTCTTTCTCATAGCTATAAAAGTATATTAAATTTCACGTACAAAATTTTCTTATGTAATTGACCTGAAACTTGAATTCAGGAATGAATGTAATAATGTAAATCGGCTGTAATAATACCCATGCTTCTTAGTTTACGAGTAAAAGATGCATATGTTGTGAGTTTTTTTATTTACGATTAAAATACGTTAAAGTTAATAGAGCTAATTGTCAATTTACATACTAATGCATTTCTTGCACCTGCATCTTCACACAAAGTAATTTTACCCCTATAGGATACAGTTTCACGTAACACTGTAATTAAAATATTCAAGTCAATCACTATATTAATATTTCCCTTGTCTTCAATATCTTCCAAATGATTACCAGACATCTTTCACTTGGTAGCACTAGGGGGGTGTAAGTAATTGATTTATCATCCAGTGAACTATTTTCTTAAGAAATAGACCTATTATTTTCATTGTCATTACTACCGTGTTTTACTGGATAGGTTTTGTAATACCTATTTCCTTTGTTTTTTAAATTTTTTATAAATATTGGTGGACCTTGATATGATATTATATGCATTTTGGAAAGAAAACTAGGATGTATAGCTTGCAAAACTCAAAATAAACAACAACTTTTCCAATTTGTTTGAAAATTAAAATTGATATTTGAACTGTAATTTACCTACAAAATACGTTAAACCACATCCTTCTGTAACAAATGATATCAAAAATATTTTCATTTTTATGCAATAGTGCGGGGTATTAAAAAAGTGGTTTGACACATAAAAATAACGCAATTTAAAGGAGTTATAATTGGAATTTTTAAATTAATGATATACATAAGAAAAATCAGAAAAATAAGTAAGCAGAAAAATCAAAATAATTTAGAACAAAAAAAATAAATTTTGATTTTTTTTCTTCCAAAATTTGACCTCTGATCTTGCCTTAAGACATAAACAAATTTTATGTAGCGCACAGAATTTATTATTACTAAAGAAACCACCAAGGTCTTTCCAGGAAACATTTCTGACATCTGAATACTACATATGTATATATTGTTTGTCTCTTGTTACAACTTCGTGTATTTCTTAGTGCATTGTAAAAGCATGTATGGTCCTTTATGCTCACGATAACATAGTTCTATGTATATATCATGTTTAAATTAATGAAGGGAATATGCAACACAAGTTGAAGCAAAAGGGCAGCACATCCCATCTCAGTATCGTCTGTTAAATACGTGGGTTCACTGTGTCCGAAATATGTCGCGCTGGTGAGTAGTGATTTCTCTGTGCTCAGACCATCACATCACCAAGTAAGCCAATTATTTTCCCACTGTAACAATAAGGCAGTCTTTGAATCGAAGTTCGTGTTTCTGTGCAAAACACAGAGCTGGGTCGAATATCACATATACGAGTTGGCCATTGTAGAACTTCCGGAAAGTTTAACGCCCCCAGCATCACATGAATTAAGAATATTTGTTATAAGCAAGTGCAGTGTTGAATGTGATTATATTAACTTAAGGTTACTTAATCGCGACCAAGTAACCAAAAGCCAGAAGGTAGTTATTTGAGTTTAAAGAATGCTGTGCTGATTGCAAGCATTCTAAAATGATCAACAGCTGGAATGAGTTCAAGCAAAGATAGCTAAACAATTTCACATGTTTACTGTCTGTTTTTAATTTTTTTATGCGAAATAGTAATAGCATATGAACAGTACTGAAAATAACAGAGACAGAGAAGAAAATCTTAAATTTAGCTTCTTATTTTATTCAGTTAGAATAAAATATCGAGAATTATTCTCGGTCTCTGATTTTTTCTTTACAATTTTAATACTTAAGCGCTTAATACATTGATATTTGACACGAGTATACCCTGAAATGTGAGACGCGTGATTAGTGGCTACAAATGGTGGGGCTACCCTGTGAAAATCGATTGCATTCCCAATGTGCTTAGCAATAATGCAATGCATTTGACTTTACTGTAACTATCAATACAGTATGTACAATACAGTATGAACAGGTACAATGAAGGATCATTTGTGCTGCCACAACAGTATTTGCTACGGAACTCTTTTAATGCGCGTACATGCTTCGGTTGAACTTCGAAGCAGTGTGAATCTACAAGTGTTAACCAAAAAAGGCTTAGAATGATTTTTTCTCAACACACAGTGGAGATACTGGGTGGAAATTAGTTTTATAAGAACAACAAATCTCAAGTAATTGCTGGAAATAATTGGAAGCGCATGCGTATTAGTACAGGACGCCAAGAAAGATGCAGTGTTTACCAATCGGCACTTAAAATGGAGTCCCTTGGTATCGAGCAGTTCACTGTTCTGGATTTTGCTTCCGTCTGCAAAAAAACCGGTATAGAAGCATATCGATTTTAACAGCAAGCGTATGTTGTAACATGTTCTGCCATAATAAACCACAGTTTAACAAGGAGTTAAAGAGTCAGGAGTGTACTTTCTCCAACCACTATAGTGAACTGCACCACGATGAGCTTAGCTGCCGTAATTACTGGGAAGATCGACAAATAAAGTGGACATAATGTACTGGCAGACATGTTACAGATTTTCCGATGGTAGTATTTTCACCACTCTGCACAATCGCTTACATATGAGGCGCATCTGTGCAAATTACCGATTGCTGGCGCCTGAACAGAAGATGGTACAGTAGATGTGTGTTGAGAGCTTCAGTGTCTTGTAGCATAGCATGGCAAGGCATATCTGAATTTCATTATTCACTTGGATTTATCATTACGACCCCGAAAGCAAACAGGCGTATTCAGTCTGGAAATTTCCCCATTCTCCGTTACCAAAACTAGGACAATATTGTTCGGTTGGCAGGAAAGATTTATGATGGTTTCATTCTTCGACTATTGTGGAATTGTATTCCACCAGCAAGCAACAGTTAATGGGGAGTGTTACAAGATTGTTTGAAGTATCCTAGGCGAAAACCTCCTGAGCTGCATCCATCTGGTTGGCGGCTTCACTATGACAATGCACGCCATCACGTTTACACCTTTCTAACTCAACATTGGCCTGAAGAAAAGCATATAATGTGTGTTTCATCCTCCATACAGCCTGGTCCTAGCTCCGTGTGACTTTTTTCTGTTTTCTCGTTTCAAAAATCAACTCGGAGTCAGAGTTTTGATCCGTTGTCAAGAAAGCGGAAGTGATTCTGAAGACGATGTCAAAATTCCAGCACGTCTTCCAGGACTGGCATTCATGATGGGCCAACTGCATACGAGGGTAGGTCCATAAATTTCCGGCCTAACAATTTTCTAGGTATGAGAAAGACAAAAACTATATTTCACTTTTCAATTGAGCTACCCATTATTCCAACACACTTCTCACAATTTTGAACTAACATTTCAACCCCCCCCCCCAAAATAGTCAGAAGTCGTCTGCCAATTGGGCATAAGACTTCTTCGTCACACTTAAATTGCCTTCCTCGAAGGTTCTTCTTGAGTTTTGAGGAGAGAAAACAGTATGGGCTAAAGAGTGAATGGTCGATCTTCTTGAAGCCACATTTCTTCACAGCTTCCTTTGCAACAAGAGCTGCGTGCCCAGGCGCGTTGTCGTGAAGAAGGCTTACACCACCACTCAGCTTTCTCGTCTTTTCTCTTTGATGGAAGCACGTAGTCTTTGCAGTAGACCAGCATAGTACTCCCCATTTACTCTATGTTCCTCTCCTTTAAGTTAATGGAGAGTATTCCTTCACAGTCCCAAAAGATTGTGGCCATGATCTTATTGGTTCACTGAGTGACCTTGGCCTTTAGAGGCAGCTCTTCGCCAGGTTTACACCACTCCGTTAACTATCTTTTGTACAAGTGATAATAGTAGAGGTGTAGTAGTTTCATCTCCTGTAACAATGGCTTGCAGAAATTCTCTATCGTTGCCACAGAAGAGTTCCAAAAGGTCTGTCAAAAGATGATTCGTTGCTGCTTTTGGACTGAGGAAAGAAGTCTTGGCACCCATCTTGTACTAACCTTATTCTTGTTTAAATGTTCATGAACAATTCCAAGGACTGTTGTTTTAAAAGGCCCAACTTTGCTGCTATTTCTGTAACTTTGAGTCGCCGGTCTTGCATAATTTCTTCTTCCACAGGAGCGATGGTTTTTGGAGTGAGCACCTTCAAAGGGCCGACCTGCACGCTCTTCGTCTTCAATGCTTTCTTGACCCATTCTTTTACAGAAGAATATGAGGGTGATGTTTCCCTATATACACCGTCCATTCGGAGTTAAATTTCATTTGGAATAAGTCCTTATTTTATGAAGAACTTAATAACACCTCGAAACTCCTGTTTGAACATGTCACAATCTTCTACTATAGCCTTCTTTATGCAACTATATCTGAACAACTGAACACAGCGGAGCGGAAGCTACAGCTGCAATTATTTACTTATAAATATTTATTTATTTACTTATTTACTTGCCTAGTGTACTTCTTAGTCGTTAATGATTATCCCTCGTAGCTGTTGTTGAAATGGGGTGTTTTACAAATGCATTAGTCCGAAGTACAACGTGGCATGATTGTAGTAATGTGAAAGGTAAATATGGAGCCCCATGATACCTACCCCATTCCATTCCTATAAAGATCGATCACCACATGGCAAGAAGAAGGGGAAGAGGTCTTTGTGACCTTAGAAAAAGAAGTCGGCTGTCGGGAAAACACACACACACACACTCCAATGGAGAATGTTACTCTGTTAGCAGAAGTACATACTCACCCTTTTCAATTATTAAGGATACTCTTGCGCAAATAAAGTTTCCCATTAGTGGATGATAGCTTCTAGATGACTACTTTCTCGTTGAGCTGCCGTAATGGAGTTCATCACAGAGAACTGCAAGTGGAGTTTGCCTGGAAGATCTTTCAACTTTACTTGAGGTTTGGTGCATCACTATGTGGTTTTCTGTACTTGTTCTCGTTTCCAGTTGACCTACTGGAGACCTAACAGATCAAAGATGGATCCAAGATACGAGGGGGTGATTAAGCGATCTGGACGCATTATTGCAGTTGGACCTGGAGAACTGGTCGAGACCTCTTCAAGGATGAATTCTTTGGAATATTTAAAGCATTAGTGCTATCTCTTGTCCGCTATTTCCAAGAATCCATTGCTGAACATCCTGATACGCTTTTGTTCAACTGACTACCGAAATCATCCGCTCTAAATATTATAGAGAACGTTTGGGCAATTCAATTGTGACAGTGTAATCAAAAGCGCGTAGAATTACTTTACTGAAGATCTATAGGAAACTTTGGGTATACTCACATTATTATCATTATTGTGGGGAAACTATTCTCTTCATGAAAGTAGTCGTTTAAAAATTTATGAAAAATAGTGAGGGAAGCTTTCGTAGTTGCTAAATGTGATTAATAAGACTTTCCGTTTAGTAATATTTCGTGATATTGGTTTGACTATTAGGTATTAAATGACAAAATATTGCAAATGCGCTATATTCTGTTGGTAGTATTATTTTGGTTTTATCCTATTTCGCTAATGTGACGTCATCATAAAAGCCATGAATGAAATGAAACCAAATTTTGACTTTTGACAAAGCTCAGTCTGATATTGCTATAAAATTATCATAAAGACTTTAACAAACTCGTTTGCCGCTCGAAGTTTCTTGTGGTCAGTGTAGCCAACTCCATACCCCCCTATAATTCCTAAGCACGCAATACTGACCACTTTTGCTAGCAGGCTAACGTAATGTTTATTCACTCAGAGTCTGTAATCATTTTGTAAATTATGTAACAATATCTGCCTACCAACCATACATTTTAATAAACACGTTGTTACAAATGGTAAAATGGTATCTCTGTTTTGTTTTTCTCAGTAGGTATTAGTAAAATGAACGATAGCGATTGTAATAATCGACTTTTGTCTATTTCAGTTTCACAGTTTCTGAATAGGTAGGTATTTACAAGTAAATATAACATTTTATACATTTGTTAATAATCCGAGCGCGAATTTCAAAAATACATTACTTTTATTCTTAATCTTATTCATGAAATAGTTCTAAATCTCCTTTGGCTCTTCTCTATTGGCATTACTGACAATCGACATTCGCCTGTTGCAAGATGTCTTGAAAATGTTATTCGTGAAATAGTCGTAATAAATATCACTCGAGGATCTGAGCTTTCCAGATAAAGGTAACTACTTTCGTGAATCTAAGACCCTGTTATGATATTACTTGTGATAAACATGAACGAAAATTATTTCATTTGTTTGCAGAAAATTAGATTTATGCCGTGGACGGAGAGAACACCTAACATTATTTCCTTTTTTAAAATTACGTAGTAAATAATATTTCCTCACAAAATACTTTGTAGCTTTTTATTTTGTCGTTATTCATATTCACACCAAACAGAGTCATCTTGACGATGATCAACACGGCAGGCCAGGCCGTCACAGCAGGTAAGAGGACGCTGTCAGACCAAGACCGTTTGCATGATGGCATAAATGAAAGTGTACAGAGTGAAACAAAGCGCTTAATGTCCGCACATACTGGAAAACTGCATAGATAAATGAACGTTATGAATGAATGAATTAATTATTTATATTAATATTAATTGATTACTGAAATATTTTCTTGTTTGAAACAGTGCGCTGTCTTTGATTACATAGCCGATTACCAATAATGTGGTCTAAAACTAAGTGTTCCTTGCGCAAGCATAGTTCATTTACGTCCATGTTAGGAAGAGGTTAGCTTTCGTTACTGTGAAGGCTAGCCTCGTTTCCGCTCAAGGCTTGTCTCCGCCCAGTTGATTATGTCTGTCCCCTTCGGGGATTCTGTAGAACTGAAACCCAACAGAAGGACTAGGATGCAGATGATATTATTTTAAATTTAGTTGTATTGTGGTGATATAGAATTGTTTACATTGTTTTAACGGTAAATACCATTTTCTGTTACTTGTATTTTGAAACTCTATTAATTGCATTTTAATTTATGCGGAACCGCGGACCTTTTTATAGATTGGCAACTCTTCATTTATAACTGTTTTCCCTCTATTTTTACATAATTGGCACTAGCAGCCGAACGGCACGATAAGTTACAAGGATTGCAGAGAAAAGGACGGTAAAATGCTCAGTAAAACGTCAATAGTTTTAATGTAAGATTTAAGGAAGAGTTGTGGAACATTAATACTTTAAAAGTATTTCCTGCTATTTAATTAAGTATTACTTATATTATTGCTGCTGTTATACTATAATTTTGAACACGACATCATTTTATGATAATATTACAGAGCCATTTTCTTAGTATATTTGGCATATTTAGATTTTTCATTCATTTTGACACCCGATGTCTCAATCTGCCATAACAAAGAGTCACTCTTCGGCACTGAACCAGGGTTATGTTTCCTTACAGGAAAGATTTGGGGAATTATCGCAGGGTTATGTCAAACATTTGGCTAAAGGATGTTCAGGAGAAGAGCAAGCAGTGTTTACTGGCTACTCAGAAATCTGCAGTTGGTAAACTTTTGATATAGTAGTGGTATATGATTATCCACTCTCGGAGGGAAGAGAGGGCGTTTAGTTATTCACAATCAAAGCTCCGATTGGGTGTTTAAAGTTTCGTGGCGCAAGGTATGATGCAAAGAAAGTATTTTTTATGTGTTTGTTTTATTTACAGGTGCTCTTTAACATCTCGATCATCAGCATCCCATTCAATTCAGGGCTTGAAGCAGCTGATAAATTTTTCTCAGAGGTCTCTTCTTTCAGGCTTGAAGTTATTTTACGTGCCGTAAATCTACGACATGGGATCCAATGATGTACTCCCTTTCCGAAGGAAGCCATACTTAAGATTTTTACACCTGAAAAAATCCATCTATCCTGGCAGGAGACCTGCGATCTTGGGTCTACGAGGCAAACACGGTTTTCACTAGACCATATTAGTGTAGGACATTAGTTGGAAATGGAGAATCAGAATTGAAAAATTTGGGTGGGATTCGAACCATGGAACTTCAGCCTTCCGTGCTGATTCTCTACCAACTGAGCTGCAGTGTACTTATCTCTCTCTCTCTAATAGTAGAGAAACCTTAGAGAGAGCTCCAGGGTATATAGAATCAGATGAGAGATGTTCGCTGTTTCGTGCCTTATGAGAAAAGAAGAAAGAAAAGAAAATAACAATGAACATATCAAAAAATAGAAATAAGAAAACGACTTGAGTTAGCCTTAGAAAATTTAGCATACCAAGTTGAACGCAATGTTCATCAACCAGAGTTACCGAACAATAATGGGAAGGCCGAAGCTACCAGATTGTAAGGCAAGAACGTGGCTCAAAGGAACACCCCCCCCCCCGAATAAATTAAAATAACGGAAACACAGGAAACAAGAGAACGGGGAATAACATCCGTTCTAAAGCATATCGGTAATGACGTGTACATGGAAGAAGGAAGTAAGGCAAAACATAGCTACATGAAATGAAGAAAATGAACATCTAAAAAGTTCCATGCAGGCAGGTTCGGAGAAAGTGCATTTTCTTATTTTATGACAGAATTAGTCAAAGAGTTGTTTTTCAACACCATTTCAATTGTTTAATAGTTTTCTTTTCTTTTACGTATTCTTTTCTTTATCGTAAGCAATGTTATTTAAGTTAAATGAGCCATTATTTACAAGTAAATGCAAAGAAAAATTGCTGCATGTTACAGTGACAGTTGTGAGAAAAGTAAATATGGACTAATATATTAAAGATTTCTTTCCAAACGAAGCGTTAATCTTTAAAATATCTCACGTATAATTAAAAAGAAGTGTGTATTTAATTTTATGCATCCCTAGCATTAAAATACGCATCTTATGATGCTACATCCTAGCAACCGCCTTCACGACACAATTTCAAACACGTACCTGTAAAAAAAGCTAAAACCATCGCCCTAACAAGCATACCAACATTCAAACACGAAAATTATGTTGTTAAACAAGTTTTTTGAAACTATAACAACAATGTGAGTTATTAATCATCATTAATTAACTTTTATTACCTTACAAACTTGAAAATAGAATTTATTAATTAATCATATTAGAGTTTCATTCATTTCAAAACTTTAATCTTGAACATTAATAATCTTGCTAATAATAAATAATTATTCTAACAGAAAACTTCCTTAACTTTACTACATTCATTTTACTTTCGAATACACATACCAGAGTGTCGAAGGCATACAAATTTTGACTGAAAAAAATAAACAAGTCTAAAAATTTAAATTTAAATTATTATATTAATAACCAGTCAATATTATATTATATATTTACCAGCACTGAAAAATATGGCAACAAGCTTTTTTAATTAGTTGAACTAATATGTTTCTCTTTCCACTTTTCGTATACACTTTTCGATTTTTGAGGAAATAACAAGCCCTCAGCTACCTCAGTCGGTCCTGGTGGTGTAGTGATTACCATACTTTCCTCCTAATCCTAAGACCTCGGGTTCTATCCCAGCCAGGACCGATGGATTTTTTCGAGCGTAAAAATCCTAAGTATGGCTTCCTTCGGAAGGAAAGTAAAGCCGTGGATCCCGTGTCGTACATTTACGGCACGAAAAATAACCTCAAGCCTGAAAGAAGAGGCCTCTTAGCAAAATTTCTCGCCGTTTCACGCCGTGATTTGAATAGAACGCTAATGGCCTGAGATGTTAAAGAGCGTCCGTAAATAAATCTAATCAAAAAAAAGAAATGAAAAAGAAAAAAAAAAAAGAAAAAGAAAATGAAAAAAGAAAAAGAAAAAAAAAAAAAGAAAAAAAAAGCTACCTCAGTTTCCTTTATAATCTTTTGGAATGATATCCATATCAAACATTGCGGAGTTAGCTTCCATTTCTATTTGAATTATTCAAAACAAAAACAAAATATCATTGTAATAGAAATGAGTACCAGGAAACCATGCAATATTATACGTCATAACATCACATTCCACATTTGTATGTAACGTGTGTATAATCTTCAGGGCGGAAGTGAACGCCCTAAACATTCATCGTGTCACAATTACCAACATTATACACTAGTTACATAAATAACTTTTATTTGGAGAAAATATATTAGAAATATTTGCGGAAATGATTAACTTCATTTAAAATTAGCAACTAGGAATATTCGATTGACAATGGATAAGACAACCTACAGTTGTGGCTGTTTCATTTTCAGTATTGTAGTGGGAAAATTAGATATCCTCAATTTGGTTCTGTATATTATGCCGGAGAAACCCAATCATGGCGCATGCAGTTGGAAATGTTACAGCCTGGAGAGCTGTGGAATGACAAAGTTTTAGTTCTAATTAGAGAAAGTGTAGCATGCGCTATAATAAAGCCAGGCAACATACTCAGAGCTTTGTGCCTTAACTTACTTCACGTCACGTGAGTGGTGAATGGGCATCATCGTGTCGTAGAGGAATAATGAGGTGTGGACTTACTAATTTTCATTAAAATGACAAACGTTGAACGGAATACTGTTAGGAAAGTCAAAGCAGAGACGTACAAAACTCTTCAATGATAAATGGGTAGCAGATTTTCGTTATAGTGCAGATTACTACATTCCAAAAAGTATTGTCATCCGCTGTCATCAAGTATGCAGAATGCTTGGACCTACGTATTTGATTCTCAGAGCTGTAAAAAAGTCAGAAGTAACTGCACAGTGTTCCAATGAACTGTGAAACAATTTGCTGTGCTTTGTTTGTAGTTTTTTAATGGTGTTTAACGCCCGTTTTTACTGCTGAGGCATTACTGGCGGTGGATACTTTATTATTTCATCTCATGTATCCTTTGTTAACTGAAATTAAATAAATGTGTAGTTACTTTTGCGCCACCCTGTATAAATAGGGAAAGAATTTTTTTTTAAGTAAGAAAATGTTCCAGGTCTAAGTTTTAGATACCACCCCGGTATTTGCCATCTGTGAGGACTGGGGCAAACTTGCATAAAACCACTCAGGGAGGACGGTCCTGGAGGGAATCGAACTGACCGCCACGGGAGGCCGAGGTCGTTAAGGCGCGGACTCGTGAGCGGCAGGTCTGGGGTTCGATTCCCGCCAGGACCGTTCTCCCAGACTGAAGTTTTTTCCAGGTTTCCTCATAAATGGCAAATGCCGGGGAGGTACCCTAAACTTAGGCCTGGGACGTTTCCTTCCTTAAAAAAATCCTTTCCCAATTTACCATTTCATCTCATGTATCATCAATGTCCACCGCCTGTACAGGTAGTGTACAGTAGTACAACTAGGCGTTAAACACTATTAAAAAAATCGAACCTCAGACCTCCCGCTCACGAGTCCGCGCCTTAACAACTTAGGCCCAGTTTTTTTATACGTGGGATAGCTCGTGGTCGTCTGTGGCTCCGACACAGCCATATTACAATACCCTTAAAGAATTTCAAAGGTTTTACTTACTACCTTTATTAATGAAGGTGCTGAGACCATCTATGTTGTAGTTCATACATTTTTGGCATCCCTTTAAGAAAATAATTCATCCCTCACCGTGGTTAATGTTGAGTAATGCTATTTCCTGACTGATATTTTGTTGCAGATCTTGCGATTCCATCATATTTAGAGTTAAAAGTTGCAAACGGTTAGGTCGGTTAGGAGGGAGCCACAACTGCTTACTAATAACTCTGTCATTCTGAAACACTATTTCAATTTCACTCGTTTTATGAGCGCTGGCAGAGTCCAGTTGAAAAAAGACGAATTCACTAACTATTCCAACCTACGTACCCATTCCTTGTATCCCCGAATGGATGAATGAGGAAATAAAAAGAGAGGGAATGAGGGATAGGAAAGTTTGTAGTTGCATTCGTCTAAGTGATCAGAGGAAATCAGGAGGGGGGGGGATGCAAA
>CM060836.1:14522500-14532500 GCA_030762175.1 Metallyticus violacea
AGATTGTAAGACGAAAAATCACTGCCATTTAAGAGAGAAACCTTTCCATCTACGTATATTGCAGCCGCACATTGGCCACACATTGTGTGCACTCAAAAAGAATGTTGATCGTCGGCTAACGACTAGGCCTTTAGCAGAGACATACGTTTTTCCAACGATTCAAATGGAGCCATATTCATTGATTATTTGGGACTTCATAAGATGTCAGCAAATTGAATACCACGAACATTGACAAATTAATGAAAGGGAGAGAGCCATCTGATTGTGTTTAGCCGCAATCCAAAAAGCCAAAGCATGGAATGACGAAATCGAGGATTTCCACCAACTCGTTAATTTAGAGTGTGTTTCTCTGTAGAACAATTTATGGCCACTATTTTGTAGGATGCTGAGGAAATCTTAATTATTGATTACCCATGATATGATTACACATACACTGGCCAGTATTATGTGTCATTATTTATCAAACATCTTGATTGCATTAGTAGTAAAATAAGAGGATATCAGTCGACTAATTTTTTTTTCATCAGGACAATTGTTTATTTGTTTTATTTACGGACGCTTTTTAACATCTTAGGTTATCAGCGTCTCATTCAATTCAGAAGGTGAAACGATCGATAAGTTTTGCTCAGAGGTCTATTCTGTCAGGCTTGAGGTTCTTTTGTTTGTCATAAATCTACGACACAGAACCCACGGCTTTACTTCCTCTCCGAAGAAAGCCATACTTTGGATTTTTATGCCCTAAAAAGCCATCGGCCCTGATGGAATTGAACCAGCGATCTTGGGTCTACGAGGCAAGTATGGCTACCACTACTCCGCCAGGACAAGTACATGATGTTGATATTAGAAAGTAATTTATATGTTTGGGACAATTTTTGTAAAACTCCCATATGGATTCAAAGCTAGTGGAGAACATGTTTATAAATTAAATATATTGTTAGGGTTTAGTTTGTATTTACCAAACAGCACTGCCATATTCGGCAAGAATTTCAGAAGGTATTCACACACTAGGATGTACCATGTGGCGATGATCTATCATTCTGAATATAATAGGAATGGTTAATTAAAAAGTGAATCTAATGGTATAATTATCCTAGATCCTTAATGTAATTCAAGCAAAGTTTAAAAAATAGAGGCAAATCAATATTTACAGAATTTGACCTGCTGTAGTTCTGTATAGAAAGATTTGAAACTATCAGAACAGCAACGAGGAAATAAATCTAGTCGATAAAAATTTAATTGAATTACCGTGATATTGCATGCAAAGTACAACCTTTTAAAGTTGATGATTTAGAAGTTCTTAACATGACACTAAATAGCTCGTTGAACTATTCGCTACAGCAAGTTAACAACTGTGATCTGTCTTTATTGAATTTCTTCCAATCCTCTAAACTTACTCGATACTTGGTGTGGTTTTCTCTCGCTCTGCCCCAGGGATCACAGCGTCCCATTTCTCCGCATTGAGAGTGGCATCCGACCATACTGGCCAGGGGGGTGTCACGGATGTCAGGATAGAGCCCCTCTCTACCGCCGCCGCCTTCCCTTTAGTGGTTTTTGACATCTGCAACATTTCCCATCCGCTGTCGCAGTCACAAAATTTTGCATTTTTTTATAGAAAATCGGCATAGATGGATCTTGGACCAATCTCACGTTGTACGTTAAGAATAGAGCATATGACATTTGCATCACAAAAACTTAGAAGTATTTAACACCATGTTTTCGCGTTATGTTTACATATGATCATTTCAAAATAATAAAAATAAATACGCATTATTTCGGATGAGAGCATGCCTTTTTTCCTATATGTACTTATGATTCTGAGCAATGTTTTAGGGTTTTAGATATAAATCTTGCCCATCGATGCAAAGTTTTACATCTCGGCTGCTAGGTTACCACGGCCTGCAGTGCTCACGCTTGCAACTCCACCTCCTCCTTGTCATGTCCATAGATGCTTCTGAATTTATTCCCTGTCGATATCACAGCACAGTATACATTAATTCTCGAAGATTGTTATATAGTTCACTGTATAGAAATGAATTTTTATGTCTCGTGTGCATACGAAATATATTCAAAACTTTCTTAAGTTCCTTCTCTCATCTACTGCTTCAATATAATTTATTTATTTATTTACGGACGCTCTTTATCATCTTAGGCCATAATCGTCCCATTCAATTCAGGGCTTGAAACGGCCGATAAATTTTCTTCAGAGGCCTCTTCTTTTAGGCTTGAGGCTATTTTACATGCCGTAAATCTAAAATATGGGACTCATTCTTAGGATTTTACTCAAAAAAATCCACCCTGATCTGATCGGAATTGAACCCAAGATCTTGGGTCTACGACAGTATGCTTACCAGTAGACCACCAGGACCAAACAAGAGTGTAAAACAAAATGTAAAGTTTCAACAGGGGAATTTTACCCTAATGTTGAACGTTCCCCAACACTCTTATCAAAATTAGCACATTTAGGTTTTTTTATGTAAAATTTGAATCAAAATTACAACAATTTACCTCACATCCATGGCCCCCTCGGTCTCCCGATTTAACAGCCTGCGATTGTTATCTCTGGGATATATTAAAAATGCCGTGTACAAGGCGAACCCGCAACAACTCGGAGATAAGATTTCTCAAAATGAAGTACAGTGCTTGATGAATAATTTCCTAAAGAGATGCCAAAAAAAAAAACAAAAAGTCGAGAATGAAGGAACTCCTCGTTTGATAAGTAATGAGTCTCTTATATTGGTTTGTGCATTGTTTTATGGTTGGTTTAATTTGTTGCTCTCACCTCCCGCTAATCATCGAGACCCGGCTAACGAACGGTGCATTCGCCCATAGGCAAAGTACTTCGGGGGGAAAACAAAATTGATCACACGATAGCTTCATACTTTCGCGATAAATGGCGGACTAATTGGATAAGTTGTGGTTATTGTTTGTTTCCAACTTGTGTACTAAAATAAGCTAGAAGATTTTTTCTTTCTTTTTTTCTGTTACTAAAATATATAGTTTTTAGCGTTTCAGTTTCAGGGTACGAACCCCGCCTCCAAAATGATTATAAATATTATTATTATTATTATTGTTGTTGTTGTTGTTGTTGTTGTTGTTTAATTTCATTTTGTCTGCTTATCGATGCCAGTTATTTTAAGATTGTTAACTTCATAATCTGGGACCCTTTCTATCAACAGAACGAAAGCGGTTAGCATGACAATATATTGTCTAGTAAATAATTTTGGTAATCGTGAATGACTGGTTTTATATTGTCAGTTTTTAAAGTAATTATGACAGAGAAGAATCTAAATTTTGAGAAAACTGAGTATCGTTCGTTAATAAAGTGTTTATTTTTTAAAAGGTTGCCCGCTAAGGAAAGTTATGTGAATATGATGTTTATATTGAAGGAGCATTGGGTTTAAGATAGGAAGAACAGATATCCTCTTGGAAGTTCCGTTTCTGTGATAAAGTTCAGGTCAGTTTTTTTCCGCTATGTATTTGGTCGATTATTAGGTTATGTTAGATCTTCCATTTTATATTATAAATGACATTAAGTGTTAATCATGGTGAACATACTTCTCTTGTAGACCCAAGATCACGAGTTCAATCCTGGCCAGAGTCGATGGATATTTTCCGGTATATGAATCTAAGTTTGGCTTACTTCGGAATGGAAGTAAAGCCGAGGGTCTCGTTTTATGGCACGAAAAAGAACCTCAAGCCTGAAAGAAGAGACCTCTAAGCAACACTTATCGGCCGTAAATAAACCAAATAAATAATAAAACTGATATATACGGTTGTATCTCAGAGCAATTTCTGTTAATTATTCTGATTATTTCTCATTTGTTACGTCACCAGTGATTGATAGAAGTATCGTCTTATTGTTTCGGAATGGCAAGATATGACCTATAAAAGAAGCGATATTTTATAGGTTAATGGATGGTATCCATACGTTTATAGGATTCATAGCTCTCTCTATATTTATTATCATATATTTAGAAATGATTATATTTAATCACGCATAATTGATAATTACCGAAATGTTCTCGCATCATTATCACATTATATGATAGGATTTTCAGACCGGAGTGTATAGCTGGGTATAATGTAAGTGCGAACTTTTCTGTTAAAATTCTTAACACTTAATTTTTTCCAGATTGATAGTTTCACAATCGCTTATATAGTATATTTTTGTGTTATTCTGCAATGGACCACACAGTTCTTTTAACTCCTACATAATTCTAAGCAGATGATACGGTCATTAAGAAACTAAATATTTTACCAGAACAGTTGATGCTCAATATGCGATTCTTCACTGTTGAAACCACTTTTAACAATAATTCTTGACCTTAAAGGCAAATATATTAACGACATTCTTCACTGAAACTAAAGGAGAAGAATAAAAACGCTTCCGGTATGCTCATTTATTGATATAACAAATGAATTGAGAACAACTGAATGCCGTATTTCTGACTGTTATTAGTACACTAAACTTTATAAGCCGAAAGTTAACATAAGTTTTTAATGTAGAATTGCAGTTAACCTATCTATTGCTCAAGTTTGGGTGAAACCTTAGCAAAGATTCTTTTAAGCGTCATATGCTCTGGAGGAAAACTCAACAGAAATGTTTGTTGTGGTGAGAAAGATATGAGCACTAAAAAAGGAAAATGTAGTAAAAGAAAGATTTAAAGTCGACGGCTATTCAAAACTTTTTGAGGGGGGGGGGGATATCTTAACTAATCCTCCTAATTTTGACGATCTTTCCCAAATACAATAAATGTTTCTCAGCGTTTCTGTCAGACTTCAAAGACATACTGTAAACCATTTTTGACAAGTACTTCCGAAACGCCTCCGCAGCCTTCACCATGCCTCTCTTAATATAAATTCCTCCCATGAAGGTGCTCCTTCAATTTGGGAGTAAGAAAAGGTAGCACGGGGTTAAATTTGGACTATAGGAAGGGTGAGAGACTTAATTCACTTTGGTTTTTGTGAGAGACTCAGCACATTTGCGATGTGTAACCGTGCATTATTTTGTTGCATGAAAATGTGGCCTATTCCATGCTTATGATATGGCCTTGCAGAGTTGTCGGAACATCTCTGTAGTATTGCCCAGTTACAATTGTGTGTACAGGTAAACCATTCCTTGTCTGTCCTGGTTGTGTAGTGGTAGCCATACTTGCCTCCTAAACCCAAGGTCGCGGGTTCACGCGCGACGATTTTTTTACACTCATTTCTAGTCTTCAGCGAGTATTAAATTTCACTTTTACACTGATACCTCCAAAACTGCGTATTACTGACTCTCTAATCCAACTGAAAACTGAGAACTGATGCTTAAGTATTACATGCTTAAGTTAACATGGCAGTCCGTCGGTCTTAAAGGATATTTTATTCTTTTAAAAATGTTTTTAGAAATATCTAGAATATCATCTCTGAACTTCGTTTCTATTGGGTAATATATTTCCCTGCGGTCTTTCTTATTTTCCTGATTGACTAATCATGCCTACGTGACTTCCATCTCATAAGTATCAAAATGACACCACATCTTCCTTGTAAGGTTATCGCTCTGTCTTTTCACCGTATCTGGCATAGCATTAGTTATTACGTTTGTCCTTCCTAGTGTAACAAAAGGCGGCACAGTCTGACAATATACAAAAGAATCGTTTATTAGGACCCTGCTTTACAAACTTCTCCAAGGAATATCGATCCGATCCCGTTTTCTCTATCCCCAATTTCTAGGTCAAATTTTTATAGTTAAATTATTACTGCACTTTGTTTAGAGCATAACGTTATACACACAATACTTCAACACATGTACAGGAAATAAATCTACAATTATGATTAACATAAAGAAGATACATTAATTAATATTTGGGGTGGTGGAAGCTAATAGATTCCTCCCCAACACTACTTGCTTCATTAAATGTTAATATAGCACAGCACATTCGAAATGACCTGGATTTACTCTCTGCGCTACTGTTAAAACCCTAAATCTATTTGATATCCAAAGTAAATGTTATAGGGAGAGACATAGTGCTTAATGTATGCCAATACTCCTTTGATGAACGGACGCTTTAACGAACTCCTATTATCTTTTATGCTTTTAAGTTGTCGTCACGCTGCAGCTTAAAAAGAAACTTTTTAATGTCGTCTTCCCCTTGATTCCAAGTGATCTTAAAAATCAGACGCTGAAGAACATTCAGGAAAGAAGTAAAAGCAGGCCCTGTTTTATAAACTCTTTACATTTAAATGTTGAACTCATCGTGATGTTTCCTTTACGATCTTATTATTCAAGCAAATAAACCGAGTGGAAAAGTTTTTCTTCTTTCTTTTCTTAGGTGCTCAAAAATCGAACTCACATTAAAGTTCGTTTAAATTTTTACCGTTAAAATAAAACTACTTCCTCGCAGAAGAAAGTAGGACTATTAAAATTATTTAATATGTAAAATTATCTTTAAAATATACAATTACAGATTTTTTAAAAAAGTTTGTTCACTCACGAGGTATTTTACCTTCGGATTACAACACGTAACACAGCGGCGGCATCCATATCTCAATTCTGCTTCGCCACACACATATTCTTGAGCGCCGTTTTCTGAAGTCATTTCATACCTGTCTCACGACAATATACATTAGTTGCAAAAATGGTTAGACAGTTGATTCTACAGCCACAGATTTTACTGTATAATAGTATACTGTAATATATGTGTTGAAAAATGCGTATTGTGTATCAGAGCGTGACTATTTGCAATCCGAGTTTACGCGAGGATCGCAATGAGCCTTCCAACAAGTATGTTGCATAACATTTTATACTACCACATCATAACGTAACTTATTTTTAATTTATTATACATTTTTTTAGTTTAGAAAATTAAGAACTATGAATATCGATTCATCTAGTATTTGTTCATAAGTTTGTATAGTTACGCGTTCGAGTATTGCTGATTTTAATGAAACATTTAGTATGATATGAACTTTAATTGAAAACTATAATGGAATTCGACGAAAATGATAAAGTTTTTAAAGAAACTGTGCCCGAGCTGGTTGAAGCGACGACCACTATAAGGAATGACTTGCTGCCTGAGAAATGTTTTTTTTTTTTTTTTTTATTGATTTATTTATGGACGCTCTTTAACATCACAGGTCATCAGCGTCCCATTCAACTCGGGCGTGAAACAGCCAACAAATTTTGCTCAGAGGCCTCTCTTTCAGGCTTGAGGTTCTTTTTCGTGCCGTAAATGTACGACACGGAACCCACGGCTTTACTTCCCTTCCGAAGGAAGGATTTTTACACCCGAAAAAATCCATCGATCCTGGCCGGGTTCGAACCCGCGATCTTGGGTTAGGCAAGTATAGTAACCACTATACCACCAGAACCGACCCTGAGATATGTAAAAAACGGTATGAGCAAGAACGTGGTTTATTCAGAGCTTGGTGTAAAAAATGAGCACAATTAGTGAGAATTCTATGTTGCCTTATTTACTAGAGAAATCGAAGGTAATGAAATCTACAATGTTATGGTTTACTTATTCCGTTTTAAAGTCCTTGTTATATCTGTTATATTGTCGGTCCTGATGGTGTAGTGGTAACCATACTCGCCTTCTAAACCTAAGACCGAGGGTTCGATCCCGACCAGGACCGATGGATTTTTTCGGGCATAAAAATAGGAAATATGGCTACCTTCGGAAGAGAAGTAAAGCCGTGGGACCCGTGTAGTAAATTTACGGCATGATAAAGAACCTCAAGCCTGAAAGAAGAGGCCTCCGACTAAAATTTGTCGGCCGTTTCACGCCCTGAATTGAATGAGAGGCTCATTACCTGAGATGTTAAAGAGTGTCCATAAATAAACCTAATCAAACAAAATCTGAGTCATGGTATTGATATATCGATCATTTAATCGCCTTCTTGAAAATAAAATCTGTTGGATATGTAGCAAAAAAGTCCAGTGTTTTCCCAAGAGAGGATATAGGTAAATTTTTGATGGAAGCTCCTGATGTAGAATATTTAGATGTAAAGGTTGGGGGCCGCTGGCGCTTGTCGCAGAGATGAAGATGTAACTCGAGATATAGAAGATAAAGAAAGTATACTCATAGTATCAGTTCCAAAAACCAAAATTCGCAGGCGAGAAGGTTTACTGCTGTGGAATAGTGGGTGAGCATTCACAGAAAGCTTGTCTCTCTGCGTCCGAAACTTGTTAAACACAACCGTTTATTTGTGAATTACAGAAATGGAAAGTGTACAATGCAGCCCACTGGTATTAATGCGATTAGCTTGTTAGGAAATAAAACAGCAGAATGTTTTTAAACTAGACAACCCTCCAAGTATACTGGACATTGTTTTCCGAGGATTTCGGTTACATTAATTATGGGTACTGGAGGAGAAGTACTGAAAATAAAGAAAACATGTCGGTTGGAGATCATCGGCGGTTACAGAGGGATATGTGGACGACTTGAATAGTAAGGTTGAAATTTGCACTATAATTATTGGAAAGGGTGAGTTACCTGATGAAGACAGCAATAATGTGGCGCTTTCGCAGCAGTGAGGGGATACCAGGAATCAATGAAGTATTGTGGACCGCCAGTAATGAAGAATGCTGTTGTTTCAGATTCCACTATTGTTAATAAAGTGCCAGAAGTTAATTTTACCCAGTGTACTGCGGGTAGTATAACTATTTATACTAACATCATGTAATTTACAATTCTTAATAATTTATTATATTAAATTATGTGATATAGCAAGACTACTAACTTTCAGTAGTAACTTATAATAAAAATGGTGCAAAATTATTTTGTAGCACTGATCTTCAATTGTTTTATTCCAATGACGCTAGACTGCTAGTTTCAGTTATAAAAATTACGTAGGCATTAGTTACATTACGCTATGGTAGTAAACAGATTTAAATTACGATTTAGCTCGCAGTGTGCGAACGGAATTACTTAAAACTTTTCTCGTCAATTGTCTTCTTTCAGAAATGCAGTTAATGAAATTGTGCACAAACTTGATTTCTTGGTTTAGGGCAAAGCTTGCTATGATTTCAGAAACAGAGTTGCAGCGCCATTCCATTCGAACGATCATGTCCTTTCCTGAGTTTGTGGAACACTCAGCAAGAAGGAAGTACTTGACCCATACTCAATCACATAATACTTTTCAAACATTTCCCAGTATAATACTAGAGGATACTTCTTAATCGTACTTAAAGATACTTATATGTATTACTGTCCATAGTCTTTCTCTTCTCTTTTCCAGTTTAAATTCCGCGAACCAGTTGAAGACTCCTGCACGCGAAGAAATACGCAAATCCCCTACTACTAAAACTAGTACCTAACGATAATAAAGAGATGATAACACAAAGCAAGGCAAATTAAGAAAAGAACCCAATATCAAAAATATCGCCGAGGCTGTCATTTATCCGTTCCAAGAAGTTGAAATAGGAAAAACTATAAAGGAATTAAAGAAGAATAAATCACCAGGCCCGGACGAAATAAAGTCGGAAGTGTCACGACAGATAGAAGATGGGATTACTCCGTACGTGTGTCAACTGTTTGTGACAGGGAGAGTGTCTTATAGCTGGAAGGAAGCGAATATGATAATTTTAAACAAAGTGAGGGATAAAGATCCCACGCACCCAAAATCCTATAGGCCTATTTGCTTAATAAGTGTTATGGACAAAATACAAGAAAAACTGTTGAGCAAAAGAATCGATGAATGTGATGGTATGAATATTAAACAGTTTGTATTTAGTAAAGGCAAATGAACAGAGGAGGCTAATAAAGAAGCAATTAGAGACTGCAAAAACTACAAATAGAAAAAATATAATAGCTGTCTTTTTCGATATTACCGGGGCATTTGGCCGGCATCTTTCAAACTATAAGAAAAAAAATATTCAAAATTTATTTATAATTCGTTAATAACGTATTGCAAAAACAGAAGAGAATCTGTTAAAGGTGCAAAGCAGACTATTATAAAATAAACCACGAAAGAATATCCGCAAAGATCAATTTTAGAGCTAATATTACGGGATATATTT